>PVKU01016783.1:0-13479 GCA_004027475.1 Anoura caudifer | reverse complement strand
GGGGCTGGAAAGAGGTATTCCAAGTCATGAAAATCAAAGACCTACATCCAAGATTGCTCTATCCAGCAAAGCTGTCATTTAGAATGGAAGGGAAGATAAAGTGCTTCTCAGATCAGGTCAAGTTAAAGGAGTTCATCATCAGCAAGCCCTTATTATATGAAATGTTAAAGGGACTTATCTAAGAAAAAGAAGATAAAAATAGGACAGTAAAAAGGAAGCAAACTCACAGATCTTAACAACCACACCTAAAACAAAAGCAAACTAAGCAAAGGACTAGAACAGGAGCAGAAACACAGAAATGGAGATCACATGGAGGGTTTGCAACAGGGGAGTGGGAAGAGGAGAGAGGGGGACAAGGTACATAGAACAAGTAGCATAGATGGTAGGTAGAAAATAGACAGGGGGAGGGCAAGAATAGTGTGGGAAATGTAGAAGCTAAAGAACTTATGACACATGGGCATGAACTAAAGGGGGGAATGTGGGTGGGAGGGGGTGTGCAGTGTGGAGGGTAATGAAGGGGGGAAATGGGACAACTGTAATAGCATAATCAATAAAATATAATTAAAAAAGAATTCTAAATCTAATTAAAATATAAAAGTGTAAAGAATCAAAATATTTTCAGACATGGAAAAACTCCAAAAATGCACTTCCCAACACCCCCTGTCTTAGGAAGTCCCATTCAATATGAGTAGCCAAATGAGAGAGTAAACTAAGAAAGATGATTTGGAATCCAAAAACCTTGGAGAAAAATAAAGGAAAGTTTCAGATGACTAGAAGTACAGCAGGACTAGAGAACATATGGTTTCACTTATATGTGGAATCTAATGAACAAAATAAAGAAACAAAATAGACTCACAGGTGCACAGAACAGACTGGCAGCTGTCAGAGGGAAAGAAGGCAAGGGACTGGATGAAAGATGAGAGGGAAGCAAAAAAAAAAAAATCTTATGTACACAGACATAAGATGCTGCTTACCAGGGTGAAGGGGGGACAGGTGGAAAAGGGTAAAGGGAGGATAAATGATAATAAAAGGAGACTAGACTTTGGATGGTGAGCACTCAATGCAATGTGCAGATAATGTATTGCAGAACTGTACACTTGAAACCATATAATTTTATTGACCAATGTAACCCCAATAAATTAAATCAAAAAAAGAGAACAATCCATCCAAATTGGAGCAAGAAGGTCGAGATTTCAGAGAAGAGCTATCAGGGAAAACAGAATTCTGAAGATCTGTAACCTTTGGCAAGTCATTTAACTTCTCTGCCTGGCAGTTATATCACTCATAAAATAAGGTTAATAATAGAGCTTACTCATAGGGCTAAGTTGGTTAATAATTGTAGAGCAACTAGAAAATTATCCAGCAATTAGTGAGGGCATATTAAATTGATAAAGAAAAATGCAGCTTTATATCTTTAACAATAGTTACAATCATGTTAATATTGCTTTTTGAACTATTTAGATTCAACCATTAGGGAAAGTACAAATTATTTAATTATGGTTACAGAACAGAGTGTAAGCTTTACCAATTTTCAAAATTCAAAAGTAAAAGTAGAGATTGAAGAAGCTGGGAGGTAGAACTGGGGAGGAGAAAAGAATGAAATCATAAGGATGCTGCACTTCTCATCTTTCAAAACAGGAAATCAAGGTATGCTGTCTAAATTAGAGAGAACAAAAATAAAGGTCTACCGATAGCACTTAAAGTGATAAAGGAGTTAAAGTGGGAACTAAAAGTCATGCTGGGGGTGTACTGAGAGGAAAGAGGAAGGGGAAAGCTGTAAATGCATAATACTCCTGCATCATGTAAAAAAGTCATAGACAATAACTATTAATCAAGAAATAAAAGTATAGCCCTGGTTGGTGTGGCTCAGTAGATTGAGTACCAGCCTGAGAACCAAAGGGTCACCAGTTCGACTCCTAGTCAGGGCACATACCTGGGTTTCAGTTTGGGTCAGGTCCCTGGTGGGGGCACATGAGAGGCAACCACACATTGATGTTTCTCTCTTTCTCTTTCTCCCTCCCTTTCTCTCTGTCTAAAATAAATAAATAAATAAATAAAATCTTTAAAAAAAAAAGAAAGAAATAAAAGTATAGCCCTGGCTGGTGTAGCTCTGTGGATTGAGCTCAGGGTGAATCAAAGGGTTGCTGGTTTGATTCCTAGTTGGGGCACATGCCTGTATTGCAGGCCAAGTCTTGGATAGGGAGCGTGCAAGAGGCAACCACACATTGATACTTCTCTGCCTCTCTTTCTCCCTCCCTTCCCCTTTACTAAAAATAAATAAATAAAATCTTTTAAAAAACTTTTTAAAAGGAAATAAAAGTATAATATATTAGTCTGATTCATAGAGATAAATCCCAGGAAAACTAAAAATAGAAACAGAAATAACTGAGTGAAAATTATGTCCCTCTGTGGAGCAGGACTGAGACAATGGAGGGGTAGGAGAGGGAGCATCTGCTTTTCTTTATAAAACCTTCTGTATTATTTGAAAAATTTTAATCATTTACATGTGCTACTTTGAAGCAAAATGAAAACTTTTTAAAATATACATTTATAATTTTTCTTGAGAAAATTTTGCAATTGTCAAGTTTTTAAGTGGTTACTATAATTTGCCATCATTGACACCCTAAATTGTTTTCAACTTCCTAAACAAAGATTAAATTTCTCCATGATGTGGGGGAAAGGTTGGAATGTGTAACAAATATTCTGCAGTTTGAAGGGGTACAAATAGCTAGCTTTTCTAGGGAACTCCTCAAGATTTGGTTGCTCACTGTTTTAATTATATATTCTTTTTATTTTTCCTTGGTCAAGAATTGGCAGGTTTGCATAATAATTAAAGTTTTCTAAGCCTCCAGAAGCTTCTGCCACAGCTACAATTTCTTATATACACCTTGTTCTCTTTCTTACTTGGGATGAGGAGAAAGCTAAGAGGAATCAATGCCTTTCTTGATTTAGAGGAGGGGTCTAAAGATCTCTTGAGGGTCCCCTAGCCCAGCGACTGAGCTGAGTTCAAAAGTCTTAGAACATCTGAGAATGCCATCATGCCAGTGAAGCCAGGAATACACAGCCAAGATCCCAGGTTCCTACTGAGCCATTCCACATGGACCTGGGACATGCTAGGGCAACTGTGCCTTCTTCAGCATACTTCTCCCAAGTGCCAGGGAAGCCTGTGCTATCATAGGTTGAATCTCTGTGGTTTCTGCTACAGCCTGTAGAGAGGAATACTGCCACCTGGCACAGTTTGGTCTACCCAGAACCATATGCTCACTCCCTGTTTCAGAGAAGGCCAGTCTGCAATCAAAGAGAACAAAGATGAGAAATGGAAAGAGATCTTAACCCTGTTCAAGTCCTGGATTCTGGTTATTTTGAAGGGCTATTTACATCCAGGCCCTCAGGCTCTTGTTTATTAATTCTTGTTTTGTCTGGGAAAGAAGGGCAAGTAAGTGGGTTCAGTTACCTGCAACCTACACATGGTCTCCCCCTAATGAGGGTTATCAAATTTCATGAAGAAACCTAGGTCTACCTGCAAGCCTACAGCCATTGGGTATGGAGACAGTATTTCCCCAAGAAATGGAGAATCTTCCAACTTCATGCAGACAGAAATTTAATCTAAAATTAAGAATCCCACAATAAGGATAACATTTGCCCAGGCAATTTCCCAGTCTCTTCCATAGAACCTACTCATTACCATAAAAACATATTCTCCATTTCAACCTTCTAGAAATGTACCTTAAATTGCAGGCATGAACTGAAAGTGGATGAGGATTTAACCATAGATATAGATTTCCAAAGAAATTAGTTTTATAATATTTATCTTCTCCTTTACCAAGTGAGTTGTAAATCATTTGGTCTTTATTTATTTCATTTTCCCTCTCCCTGAGAGACTGTTTAGGGGAATACCTATGAAAGCTTTTCTGTTCTGTGCTTTGGTCAGCGCTGGTTCAGCAACATTTGGAAGACGTAGACTCTTTGGTCTTCTATTCCCATTAGGCTTAATGATGTGTATTTAGTTTGTTTGCTTTAACTAAAAACAAAAGATAATAAGTAAAAATGGTGTTTGGCATCACATTCCTTTTAGGATATTACTTCATCTGGAGAAATGCCATGATTTCTAACATTGTTTACAGCAAGGGGCCCACAGTAAAAACAAAGGAAATTAAGATTTATTTACACAGGATGTGATAAAAAGCTAGTTGAAAAATATAAATATTGTGTCCTCATTAACATCTGGAAATGTTTAATTTTTCTATGAAAATGTTTACATAATGGGCAACTTTTGGTTAGAAGAATGTTAGTTGATTATAATTTCACAAGAAGTTGGCCCTTTGTTTGACAGGAACAGCAATTCTAGAACTTTCCTTACACTGGAAGCTGGTTAGAAAAATGCATGGAATACAGAGCTTAGCTCCAGCTTTTGATTTTCTTTTTAAGAATTAAAAGAAAAGCATTTCTAACTCAAGCTTTTTAAAAATTGAGGATAATTTGCATACCATAAAATTCACTGCTCTAAAGTACAATTACACAATTTGGGGTATCATTTGGGGTGACAAAGCTATGCAATCATCACCACTATCTGATCCAGAATATTTTCTTTTTTAGAAACTTCTCCCTTTAACCTCTGCCAACCACTTTCTGTTTCACTTCACAGTTTTGTTTGAATTTTTCATGATCCACATAAACTACAAAATTAAGCATTAAATGCTTATATATGTTTAGAGGGGACAGTAAATAAGAAACCAAAGAATTAAATAAGTTGCTGATAAATATACACATATGTTTAATATATATAATAAATGTCATAATGTTTACTTGTTCATTCATCATTTAATAATTATTAAAAACCTTTTATCATTGTAAGTGTATGCTAGATATAGGGACACATACAAAGACATGCGTCAGAGGAAGTAAGACAACAAATTAAAGTACAACAGAAAACAGTACAATAGAAAAGACCATGTGATATATAGCAGCCACATGCCATACTCTGGTGTCAAGCCCAGAATAGAAAAAGGTGAACTTTATTTCTGATAGTGTAAAAGTGCTTTATGTAAATATAGGTCACATTACAAATGATAGAGGATATATTATTGTTTCTTTTCAAATAAATGGGTAATGGAACAATGAAGGGAAGGAAACTGGGACTCAAATCAACAATTTGGAACAGAAGGAAGAAACAGGAATTCAAAAAAAATGAGGAGAGGCTTAGGAACCTCCGGGACAACTTTGAATATACAAACATCAGAGTCATATGGGTGCCAGAAGAAGAAGAGGAAGAGCAAGACATTGAAAACTTATTCAAAAACATAATGAAGGAGAACTTCCCCAATCTGGCAAAGGAAATAAACTTCTAGGAAGTCCAGGAAGCTCAGAGAGTCCCAAAAAAAGTCAGACCCAAGGAAGCACATCATAATTACATTACCCAAGATTGAAGATAAGGAGAAAATCTTAAAAGCAGTAAGAGAAAAGGAGAGAGTTTCCTACAAAGGAGTTCCAATCAGACTGTCAGCTGATTTCTCAAAAGAGACCTTACAGGCAAGAAGGGGCTGGAAAGAAGTATTCCAAGTCATGAAAGGCAAGGACCTACATCCAAGATTGCTCTATCCAGCAAAGCTGTCATTCAGAATGGAAGGGCAGATAAAGTGCTTCTCAGATAAGGTCAAGTTAAAGGAGTTCATCATCACCAAGCCCTTATTATATGAAATGTTAAAGGGACTTATCTAAGAAAAAGAAGAAGACCAAAACTACAAACAGTAAAATGACAACAAACTCACAACTATCAACAACTGAACAAAAAACAACCCTTCAAAAACGAACTATGCAAACAACTAGAACAGGAACAGATTCACAGAAATAGAGATCATATGGGGGGTTATCAGCAGGGAGTTGGAGGGGTAGAATGGGGGAAAGGGTACAGGGAATAAGAAGCATAATTTGTAGGTACAAAATAGAGAGAGGTTAAGAATAGAATGGGAAATGGAGAAGTCAAAGAACTTATATCTATGACCCATGGACATGAAATAAGATGGGGGAATGATGGCGGGTGGGGGAGTACCAGGGAGAGGGGAATAAAGGGGAGAAAAAACAGGATGACTGTAATAGCATAATCAATAAAATATATATATTTTTAAAACCTGTGCACAAATAGTAATAGGAACATAATTCATAATAACCCAAAAAGTAGAAACAACCTTACTGTCAATCAGCCAATGAATGGATAAATGCAAAATGGTATATCCACATATTATTCAGCAGTAACTATGTACTGATTCAAGCTTCAACATGGATGAATCTTAAACTCATTATTTTAACTGAAAGAAGTCAGTCATAAAAGACTATATATTCTATGAATCCATTTACATGAAAGGTCTAGAATAAGCAAACCAACAGAAACAAAAAACAGGTTAGGGCTTGTTTGGAACTGGGGAAGGTGAGTAGAAATGAGAAGTGACTGACTACTAATGAATATGGGAATTTTTTAGGGAGTGTGTGCTAAAATATTCTAAAATTAGATTATGGTCATGTGCAACTATGAATATCCTAAAATCACTGGACTGTACATTTTAAATGAGTGAATTTTATGATTTGCCAAATATATCTCAATAGAGCTATAAATGAAATAGCACACAGAATCCCCATATACCCTTCTACCAGCTTCCCAATTCTTAATGTTTTGCATAACATAGTATAAATATGAAAACCAGGAAATTAATGTTGATAAACTACTATTAGCTAATTAATCTACAGATCTTTTTCAAATTTGGCCAATTGTTCCACTAATAGACTGAGGAAGAAAAAAAGCAGCCCTCACCATCTGGGAGCTGGCCAGGTGCTGTCAACAAGGCTTCGGTGCTGCTGCAAGCGGGCCTGGCAAATGGACCAGGTCTGTCTTTTTTATTAATTGAGGTATAATGGATACATAATATTATGTTAGTTTCAGATTGACAACATAATGATTTGATATTTGTTGCAAGATGATTGCCACAGTAAATCCAGTTAACATCCATCACTGCCCAGTTACAAATTTTTTTATTGTGTAAGAAGTTTTAAGATTTATTCTCTTAGCAACTCTCAAATATTACAATACAATATTATTAACTGTAGTCACTATGCTGTACATTACATACTCAGGACTTATTAATTTTACAACTGGAAGTTTGTACCTTTTGATTCTCTTCATCCATTCCACCATTCCCAACCCCCACTTCTGACAACCATCAATCTGTTCTCTGTATCTATAAATTTGGCTTGTTTGTTTTAGATTGCACATATAAGTGAGATCATATTGTACTTGCCTTTTCCATCTGACTTACTTCATTTAGCACAATGCCCTCAAGGTCCATCCATGTTGTTAGTCACGCCAGGTCTTGCTTTTGTTTTGTACATGAAGTCTCACAAAGAATCACCATCAGATAAGGCTACTCTGTGACCATAATGGATCAATATAAAAACACTAGCATTCCGAGTACTTCCGGCCAAGATGGGGGCATAGGTGGACACACTGTGCCTCTTCTCACAACCAAAATTAAGGACAACATTGACTTAGAAACAAGAAAACAACCAGAACTGATAGAAAATTGAACTGTACGGATGTCCAACAACCATTCATCCACATCAGTAAAAGGGGCAGAGTCACGGCAGGAAAAAGTGGAGGTGTGGACCGGGCATACAGGCAGCAGCAGCTGGCAGATCCCAGGCATGCAGGAGGTGGATAGCAGACCCCAGGTGCACAGGCGGTGGCTAGCGGACCCTGGGCACGGGGTGGCAACTGTGCAGACCCAGTGAGGTCGCGCGCAAGGCCGCTGGCTGACCAGGTGGTCCCACATTCAGATGCAGATAATCCAGGCAAAGGGGAAGCAGCAGAAGGGGCTGGAATCTGAGAGAGAGTGGAGCAAGCGCCATTGTTCCCTCTCGGACCCTGCCCCCACATACAGCATCACAACCCAGCAACTGGGCTGCCCACCCTGGGGAACACCTAAGGCTCTACCCCTCACTACCTAACAGCTGCAACCAGACCAAAAAAAATGGCTCAAACAGAAGAACAAATCAAAGCCCCAGAGCCAATTCATCTAAGCGATGAAGAGATAGCCAACCTATCAGATGCAGAGTTCAAAGCCCTGGTGATCAGGATGCTCACAGAATTGGTTGATTTTGTTCACAAATTAGATGAACAAATGAAGGCTACAATAAGTGAAGTGAAAGAAAACACACAGGGAACCAATAGTGATGGGAGGAAAACTGGGACTCAAATCAATGGAGTGGACCAGAAGGAAGAAAGAAACAACCAAACAGAAAAGAAGGAAGAAACAAGATTTCAAAAAAAATGAAGAGAGGCTTAGGAACCTCCAGGACATCTTTAAACATCCCAACATCTGAATTATAGGGGTACCAGAAGGGGAAGAGGAAAAGCAACAAGTGGAAAACTTAATTGAACAAATAATAAAGGAGAACTTCCCCAATCTGGCAAAGGAAATAGACTTCCAGGAAGTCCAGGAAGCTCGGAGAGTCCCAAAGAAGTTGAACCCAAGGAGGAACACACCAAGGCATGTCATAATTACAGTAGCCAAGATTAAAATGAAGGAGAGGATTCTGGAAGTAGCAAGGGATAAGGGGATAGTCACCTACAAAGGAGTTCCCATCAGACTGTCAGCTGATTTCTCAAAAGACAACTTGCAGGCAAGAAGGGGCTGGAAAGAAGTATTTGAAGTCTTGAAAGGCAAGGACCTACATCCAAGATTGCTCTATCCAGCAAAGCTATCATTTAGAATGGAAGGGCAGATAAAGTGCTCCTCAGATAAGGTCAAGTTAAAGGAGTTCATCATCACCAAGCCCTTATTATATGAAATGTTAAAGGGACTTACCTAAGAAAAAGAAGATAAAAAATATGACAGTAAAAAGACAGCAAACTCACAAATATTAACAACCAGACCTAAAACAAAAGCAAACTAAGCAAAGGCCTAGAACAGGAGCAGAAACACAGAAATGGAGATCACATGGAGGGATAGCAACAGGGGAGTGGGAGGAGGAGGAGGGGAAGGTACAGAGAATAAGCAGCATAGAGGGTAGGTAGAAAATAGACAGGGGGAGGGCAAGAACAGTGTGGGAAAAGTAGAAGCTAAAGAACTTATGACACATGGACATGAACTAAAGGGGGGAGATGTGAGTGGAAGGGGGTATGCAGGGTGGAGGGGAATAAAGAGGGGAAACTGGGACCATTGTAATAGCATAATCAATAAAATATATTAAAAAATAAAAAAGAAAACTTTGAAGGAGCTGAAAAAAAAAAAACACTAGCATTCCATAATTATATTTGAATGCAGATGAACTTCAAACATTCTCCAAGTCACAAAAGGCCAATGTTTTTCTTTCCTGGCTAATGTCAGTGACTGCTGGTGCTTTGGCTATTGCAGAGTCAGCCTTGCTCTATAGAGTCTATAAATGAGATTTATTAATATACCAAATCATAGAGTTGTCTCCACTTTCTGGAACACTTCCATCTCCTTGATCCTCCTCTGAACCACCGAACCAAAATACAAAAATTCTTTCCCGAAACTTTCTTATTGAAACACCCCATAGTTGCCATGGTGTGCCTTCTCCCAGGCTAAAAACCCAGCATGTCCAGCTACAGATGTGCTCATGTTGGGCTCTGGCTAGAGAGCATTGACAGTCCCTTTTGTGTTCCAGGATTCAATTCAGGATCCAAAATGGCATTTAGTCACCATCTCCTGGATCTCCATCCACCTGGAATTTTTCTTTAGGCTTTATTTGTCACTCATGGCCCTGACACTTTAAAAAGAGTACTGGCCAGTTATATTGTAGCATATCCCTCCCTTTGCATGTTTGTCTGATACATTCTCATTATTAGATTCCAATTATGCAATTTTGGCAGGATTAGCACAGAAGTGATATTGTGTCCTTCGTTGCATGATAATAAAGAGACACATAATGTTAATAGGTCCCATTACTGATAATATTAAGTTTGATCACTTGACTAAGATAGAGTCTGCCATATTTACTCACTATAAAGTTGCTACTTTTCCCTTTGTAATAAATGAGTAGCCTGCGGGAAGATATTTTGAGATCATGTAAATATCCCATTTCTCATACTTTCAAAGGCTACTAATTTTAGCCTCCATCCATGAGTCTTGACTGCCACAACTAATACTGTGGTGTCTGTCAAACAATGATCTTGTATTTCATCACTCCTACATTCACTAATGAGAATTCTACCATAAGAAAGCACTATTCCTTCCCCCTCATTTTTAATTTTTTAAAAATTATATCAGTATGGATACATGAATAGTTATTTCAGCCTACAAGTTATAACCTAATATTAACATTATTTTGTTTCTCAACTTGTCTCAGACTTGGCCACTGGGAGAGCTACCAGGTGGGCTCTAGGGTCCTGTCTCTAATCCATCCTTGAACCTTTCTCTCTTTTTTTTTAAAAGATTTTATTTATTTTTTTATTTTTAGACAGATGGGAAGGGAGGGTGAAAGAGAGGGAGAGAAACATCAATGTATGGTTGCCTCTTATGTGCCCCTCACTGGGGGCCTGGCCAGCACCCCAGGCATGTGCCCTGACTGGGAATCAAACAAACCAGTGACCCTTTGGTTCACAGGTCAACATTTAATCCACTGAGCCACACCAGCCAGGGCCTGAACCCTTCTTACTTTTTTGGCCCCACAAGATGTTCTAGGTTTAGCATGTACTTTCCCTGCCCCATCGCTGGAGCCAGACATTTCTCCAATGAACTCTGGTTCTTTTGTATTGGAAAATAGTATTTACACATTGAGATTTGGGCATGACATATGTTCATTGACATTGGGGTTGTTGCTTCTGTGTCCTGTCAATGGAAGAGACTAGGAAATATATTTATGTATATATATTTGTATACACATTTCCATTGGGTTGGCCAAAAAGTTCATTTAATCTTTTCTGTACAATGGCTCTAGTAGCACT
The DNA here is from genome assembly GCA_004027475.1 of Anoura caudifer. Taxonomy (NCBI): domain Eukaryota; kingdom Metazoa; phylum Chordata; class Mammalia; order Chiroptera; family Phyllostomidae; genus Anoura; species Anoura caudifer. Next base: position 2,522 of record PVKU01016783.1, on the reverse strand, counting down.
TAGTTGTTTTTAACTTTATTCAAAGCAATTTTGTTAGATTGTATGGTGACAGCTGATATATCAGTATGCATTTAAAAAACCTTTTAAAAACTTACCAAAATTGGTGAATTTTTGTGCAGCCATTTTAACATTGAAGATGGAAGAAGATATGCAACATTTTTGGCATATGATGCTTTATTATTTCAAGAAAGGTAAAAGCACACTGAAACAGCAAAAAGCTTTATGCAGTATATGGAGAAGGTACTATGACTGATGGAACGTGTCAAAAGTAATTTGCAAAGTTTCTTGATACTGTTGACATTGTGGCCAAATAATTCTTTGCTGTAAGGCTGTCTTATACATTTGAAGATGTTTAGCAGCACCTCTGGCCTCTACCCACTGGAAATCAATAGCAAGGAGATAGCCAACATACTCAAAATACCCAAATCAATAAAGTTATTGATGAAAATGAAAATGTGTCATTTATTTTACAGAAAAGCAAATTGGACTTTTTGGACCAATGGACCAATGTGTGTGTGTGTGTGAGGGACAAAAATAAGCTGGTCCTCTTGTCCTTAGAGACTTCATACTCAAAAAGAAGGGATTAGACAAGCAAGCACTTAAAATGCAAAGTTTGACTAATGTCTTTACCCAAAGTACTATTCTATGTTCAGAGGAGAAAAGATAATATTCTGTGAGGTGGACAAGTGAAAGTTTCTTGAAAAAAGTGATTTGTTATTACAATGGGGAAGTGACTAACAGGGTCACGACAGGAAATAGATGGCACACAAATTGTGATGACACAAGAATTTAATGAAGACCACTTATAAAGGTGTGGGTGAGAGGTAAAGAGAAATGACAAGGAATGGTGAGTAATCTGAGCCAGCAACAGCTACTGAACTGTTACTATCCTTAGGCCTCCTGGAGGAAAGAAGGGAGAAGTTCCCTTAATCCCAAAGGAGAGAGCTCTGTGAAGAAGGCTGCTCTGAGAGGAACAGTAACCTCTCAAAAGAGGGTCATGAGCAGCCTGAAGCAACCCCCTCAGGACTGAGTCAAGGGAATAAATTACACAGACCTCATTTTCGGATGTCTTTCTGGACTTCCCATTGGGTGAACACTCCAGGAGGGCAGAGGTAAAAAAGTATCGCTGTAGTCAGCAGGTCAGCAGCCCAGGGCACAGAGCAGGGCCCACAATGGTGGAAATGGATCTGATGGAGCAAACAGAAGATCTCTGACATGAAATTAGATTTTAATTACTAGAAATAGATGTTGCTTCTAATGGCAACACATTAGTGAAACTATAGAGGCGAAAAAAGATATCTTTATGAGCTTAGGTCCAACTTGGTGGGAACATAATAAACCAATGGGAAAATAATGAGAAATAAAAGATTTTTAGAAATGAGTTGGGGCTTTGGCAGGCAATGTCATGAATATTAGGCCAATAATTTGCTGTTTATTTGCTAAGAAGTGGGGAGTTATTTTAGGCTTTAATTAAGGGAGTTACATAACACAGACTGGACAGGATGAGATCAGAAGATGTGAAATTAGACCATTTTCAACACTTTTGTTCAAATAAATACAGGAGGTAATTTAAATAAAATATCTACCCACACAAGGTGGGGCAAAAGTAGGTTTACAATTGTTCATATGGAAAATAATATAATAATAAATAATAATACAAGAATATACCATGTTTCACATACTCACAACTGTAAATCTACTTTTGCCCTACACTGTACACAGTAATGAATCCTAACACCTGAACTTTTATTTTTTTAGCCTTAGAGAAATAATCTCACCAGATCTTTGAATTGGTGTGAAGTCAAATATCTTGGGGGTCCTAATTTCTGCTCATCAACTTGGACCCTACAGTGTTCACAGACAATAAAACTTTAGATATACAAATATCTGATATGGGAGACTCAAGAGACAAAAATAAAAAAATAATATGATTTACATTAAAAACAGATTAAGACAAAGAGATATGGGAATCAATCAAACAAGCTACCAATTAGACAAATTAACATTGAGGCACATTCTACAAAATACCGGTCCTCCTCAAAACTGTGAAGTCATCAAAACAAGGAAAGCCCCAGAAACAAGTTTAGAGGAGCAAGAAAAAATGATGCCTAAATGTAATGTGCTATCCTGGATGGGATCCTGGAACAGAAAAAGGGCATTAGGTCAAATCAGAGAAATCTAAATAAAGTATAGGCTTCAGTTAATAATAACGTATCAACATGGATTAATTATTTGTCACAAACTGACCATAGTAAAATGTCAACCTGTAGAGAAACTGCTACAGGGTATGTGGGAAATTTCTGCTATCTGTGCAACTCTTCTGTGAATCTAAAAGGATTCTAAAATTAAAAGTTTATTAAATATAAAAAAGTGTATTGAGAAAATTTAAACCTATTCTTGTGTGTGTGTCCCTTATAAGTGAAGAGTTCTTATCAAAGCAACCAAAATCCACAGACACTTCTTTAGCTTGGGTCCATCTCCACTTTATGCAACTGAAATATGATTGATGTGTTTAATTACAA
>PVKU01016782.1:0-13469 GCA_004027475.1 Anoura caudifer | reverse complement strand
CTGTGTCGTTGTCCAGGCAGGATCTCTAATTAATCCAAAGCCATGTGGCACCTTCTCATGGCCTACTGGCAAGAGTTCTTTCACCCTTCTTTCAGGCAGTCTCTCTTGCTCCCAGACCACACAGCCAAAAGGAACACCCCAAAGCCGCATGGTCCTTCTTCCACCAAAGCTGTGGGGAAGGGGTCCCCACTCTGGAAAAGCCACGTGGTAATTCTCTGCTAAAGCCACATGGTGATTTTCCCTCACAGGGTTGTGAGGGTCCTAACTCTCGGGAAAGCGCATGGATTCTTCTCTTCAATGGCTGCCGCTTCTCAGTTTAAATCCCCGTGCCAAATCTCTTCTGTACCCCCATTTCCGACTCCTCCTACAATCCGTTACACCTGCCAGCATTCTCGTATATTCCAAGTATTTTTGGGATGCCATCATGAGTCTGGGCAGGTGTGTCCCCATTTTCTGGAGCCAATCTTCTCCAAGCTCCCACACAGGTGCTGTGACTTGAGGTTCCTCCCCCAGTCACGTCTTGGGGGGAGTCCTTTCCATCCCTCTGGCTCAGAGCATGGTCACAGCTATTTAACACATCTAAGCTACCAGCCAAAGGCTATAGATATGTTAAAGGACCATGCCGTGGATTAGCAGCTCTGCATGTCGCTGCTCCATGTGTCCCTTCCCCCAACTCATACCTGTGGGGGAAGGGGTGAGGACATCTTATATGTCCCTCTAATATTTCCTGGACACTGTGAGTTCTGGGCCCATTCCAAATCCCTATTTTGGGGGCCCCCCTCCTGGCTGCACCCTGCATCATTACAGGCAAGAAGAGGCTGGAAAGAGGTATTCCAAGTGATGAAAATCAAAGGCCTACATTCAAGATTGCTCTATCCAGCAAAGCTGTCATTTAGAATGGAAGGGAAGATAAAGTGCTTCTCAGATAAGGTCAAGTTAAAGGAATTCATCATCACCAAGCCCTTATTATGTGAAATGTTAAAGGGACTTATCTAAGAAAAAGAAGATAAAAAATATGAACAGTAAAAAGACAGCAAACTCACAGGTATTAACAACCAGACCTAAAACAAAAGCCAACTAAGCAAACCACTACAACAGGAGCAGAAACACAGAAATTGAGATCACATGGAGGGTTAGCAATAGGGGAGTGGGAAGAGGAGAGAGGGGGACAATGTACATAGAAGAAGTAGCATAGATGGTAGGTAGAAAATAGACAGGGGGAGGGCAAGAATACTGTGGGAAATGTACAAGCTAAAGAACTTATGACACATGGGCATGAACTAAAGGGGGGAATGTGGGTGGGAGGGGGTGTGCAGGGTGGAGGGTAATGAAGGGGGGAAAATGGGACAACTGTAATAGCATAATCAATAAAATATAATTAAAAAAAACCCAGAACACACACACACAAAAAAATAAATAAAATGATTATAAAAAGTACCAAGAAAAAGATTATGACATTGAATTGGGCAATTATTTTATGAATGGGACACTAAGAAGAAAGGCAAAGAAATAGACAATTTGGATATTCCCAAAATGAAAATGTCTCTTCATGAAAAAAGACATAGCATGTTGAAAGGTGACCCCAGGAATGTGCAACGATATGTTGCAAATCATATGAAAAATGAAAAGTTAATATCTAAAATACACAAAAACATCTACACTCAACAACAACCACAAAACCAAATAATCTGATTTACAAATGGAACGAAACACTTGAATAGACATTTCTCCAAAGAATATAAACAAATGGTACATAGTTATAGAAGTTGCTCAAAACCACTATTATGTACAAAAATGGAAACCAAGACTTTCAAGGTTGACTTTGTTGATTGTGATGTTGGTTGTGGAAGGAAAGACAAAAAAAATTCCTGCATGGTACCTTTGATATGTCCAAAAGCTTCTTCAAGCACAGTTGGTACCCCTTAGTCAACTTGAGTCTTAGAGCTAACAAGGCAGGTAAGCACCTCACAAGAACATGTTTGGGAATCAGAGCACTCAGAGGATGCATGTCCTCCAGCTGTATGTCTGGGGGAAACTGCAGACATTCTCAGGTGTCAGTTAAGTATCAGTGTTGGTTAAGGAAAGACATAGGGGTTCAGAGAGACTGCTGCAATTCTCTTGGTTCTTCACTGACCACCTGACTGCCTGCCTGACCAGAAGCCATTCCTTCCAGCTGCACAGACATCTATTGCTCAACTGAGCTGTGTTTCTATGAAGAACTATCTCCCAGGACATCGGAGTCACTGGGTGGGTCCTGAGCAGAATAACACATAGAGACCAGAAGCAAGCCAGTGACCAGTTGACTACTCAGGCCCTGGTCTAAGAGGTAGGTCAGGTCTTTCCAGGTGAATGTGACTGAAATAAGCCAGTGAGCCAAAAACTGACAGAGCAGCCTCCAAGAAATGATTTAGCAAAAGGAAAAGGGACACGGAGAAGCTGATAATGGCAGCAGAATCATGTGCTCTGCCCTTGACCATGAAAACCATTCCCTCTCCCCAGAGGGCAGGTGAGGACTTGTGCAAATGCAAAATCAGTGTCTTAGAGCAAGTGGGCAGCATGGACTTGCTGAAATTCTGGCACTTGTGTTAAGTGGCTATGAGACAGATATTGGAAAAACAGGTAAAATTCTTCTCTATGTGAAAATTATTCTTAATATCCCAGGTCCCAAACCAATATCAAGTCTTAATTTATTAGAGAAAGGACAAGGATCTGAGATGATGGTCTTAGTTCCTGGGACCAGGAAAGCCTGTTCCCTATGGTGAGGATTCCAAGGACTCTGCATCCAGGTTCCAGGCTCTGAAGATATTTCAGATCATTCATTCATTCAATCACCATTTATTTCTTCCTAATTCATCAAAAGCAACTGAGTGCTTGCTGAATGTTCACCCTGAGCTGTTTTCAGGGGTAGAGTGGAGAATAAGAAAGAAAAGTCCTTTCCTTTCCATTTGCTGGAGGAGACTGCACCAGAACAGGAAACAAATAGGTGAGGTCAAGTCCAGTGCAGGGGATTGTGGATGGGCCACCTGAGGGGGATGCCTGGGTAATCTATGCAGTGACTCTGATTGTTACTGAAGATAATGTTTTTCTAGAGTAAAAATAGATTGCCTTGATTTGTTTTCCTTCACAGACTAAAATGTATTCCTGTGACTGAAGACGCCTAAGAGAAAAGGATCTGAATGACTTTGTTAGTTAAGGAATCTGAAGACTCCATCATAAGGGCCCAGAGGTATAGAAATTAAGTCTGAGGCTACAAAGAGAACTCTAGTGACCCTGATCGCCTGCTCATGGTCTGTGTGACTGTCTTTTAGTGACCGTATCTCCCTGTTTCTCAGTTTCTTCTCAAAGAATATTTGGTTCCCAGAGTTTCTGTGTAATGACTGTGAAATGTTTAGAGGATCTGAGGTAAATCTTGAAATAGAAGAGCTGCTCAAAAGAGGCATCTGTTATCGATCAACTCCCAGAGAGCACCCCTGGCTGATGCCTGGTGAATGAGGAGCTTCCTGGAGCATGTTTTTTTCTCAGTTTCTTTTAGAGGATGCTGATCTTTTTCTGAACTTTCCTGAGACCCCCAGTATAGCCAGCTACCTACAAGGACATTGTCTAACTTGGCTCTTCAGATAAACTCAGGTGATGATAGATCAAACTCCATTTTTGGTGAGATGTGGGTCTTGGTCATGGGCCCTGACTAGTGACTGCCTCAGGAGCCTTGTGACTTGGGCACCCATTAAACTGTTACACACTCAACCCTGCTGAGGAGGCCAACCTTAACGTAGCACAGGCTCACCAGGGTCCTTGGTGTAAAGATCCCTGGGACAGGTTTCTTGGCGGGGGCGTTTCTGAGCTGAGCTGTGTAAGAATTTCAGGGGGCCTCTCAGACTGTGCTCTGACCTAGTACAGCACAGTCATTCTCAAGGTCAAGTTAATAGGAAGGTGCTCAGGAGGCTGAAATTAGTGTGTTCTCCCTCTGCTGACTTACTCCCTTCAAAATGAGCCTTCTGTCTCCATCAACTGTCTACAAGGCTAAAATTTGAGAAGGCAACTGAGGTCTTAGAACGTTTGTCTGCATTCTCTGTGTATCCTGCATTAAATGCCAAAATCCACCCTGAATGAAAATGCCAAGGGGAAAAGAGGTAGTGTTCAGGATATATCAGTCCTGGGTGTGAAGTAGAATTCATCCCACCTGAGACCCAGAGGTCAGAGAGCAATCACTCACAGTATACATCAAGCCGTCCACATGATATCATTTTTTGGCAGACTTGTAGGTGGATCAGTAAGGTGTAGATTCCTGAGTGTTCCTTGGTGACATTCTTTGACAGCAAGGACCCATCATCGTTTACTCTCACTTGTCCACCTGGAGGACCTCTTATATGGCTTCCTCTGTTTACTGAAAGATATGCAATATTATTATAGCTGTCAATGGTTTCTCCCCTGTACTACAAGATTTGTGCTGCATTGCAAGTCTTATAGCGGATACATAGAGTCACATCCATCCCCTCAAAAGCATTGATCGACTCAACTGTCAGTTGGGCTGTGGTGGGCTGGTTCCAGAAGTTTAGGAGTGAGACTAAGAAATAAGAAAAAAATGCATCATTATTGGTATCTCCATTTTGGCATGGAAAGATGAGGCCTGTATCCTGAGCAGGTCTCTATGCCTCAGCCTTGGTCTGCAGGAGAGTTTGTTTCTCTCAGGTCCGGGTCAGAGACATGGCCCCCTTTACCTCAGCACCCCTGAAGCCTTTATTTTTTTGGTTTTGAATACTGTTCTCTAGCTGTTTGTTTTGCTCACCCCTTCACTGTGCTCAGATGCCACCTGATACTCAGGGGCACTTTTGAAAGGCACCTTTGCTGACCACTTTTTCTAAAGATTCTCTGCCTTCACTTTCTGACCCGTCCCTACTCTCTTTTTTCATGGCTATTGTGGGTATCTGACATCACATCTAGATCCTTCCTTGTCCCTCTCTCCTCCATTGAACATGGGCTCAATGAGAACAGGGCTTGTCTCATGTTGTACCTCCAGTGAATGAAAGAGCCTGGAAATACATGGGGTTGAGTGAATGAGTGATCTCAATGTCCTGTACATCCTGGGATCTATTTCAAAGGGGCCCATTTCAAAGGCTGGTGATAAAGACCATGTCTAACACTGCTGGTTAATTTTTTTCTGGTGCTTCTTGATAAATCAGTATATCAGCATGACAAATAACAGGAAATGCACAGCAATTGCAGGTGTTCTGCCTCTCACCATTTCCAGATTATGAGATATTTTTTTCTAGCTGAGCTCCCTTCTTCATCCTACTCTGCTTCTTTGTCCTTTAGCTTCAGGTCCAGTCAGAAGCCTTCCCTCTTTTCTCAGAGCACTGGTCTCTGCAGCAGATCCCAGCCAGTCTCTGTGTCAGACCCTTAGTAAACCCCAAGGAATTGTCTCCTACTTACCAACACGCAGGAGCCCTTGCTGGTGGACAAGACCTCTGTGGGTAGAGACTGAAGGGGACCCCATGGTGTATGTTGTGTCTTCTGTGGCTGCCTCTTTGAGAGAAGCTTGAGGTTGTTCTTTAAGGCTCACAGGTACCTCTGCCCAGAATGGTGCAGTCTACTGTGTGTCCTACCTGTGCGCTAAGCTTTATTCTGTGGCATGTCTACTATTCTTGTCATGTGGGCTGGGGGCCGGGTCTGTGAACATTACCCTCCTTGTCCCAGCCCTCATTTTTGCCACCCTTTTACATTATAACCGGTACTGCTCCCCTATACTTATTTTCCTTGAAAACTTCTAAGTCCTCTCAATGTCACATTTACAGAAACACCCACTCCCATGTTGTGTTATTAAAAGCAAAGACTGGGGTGTCTGGGTTTCAGGTATTCCCCACAGCTCCTGTCAGGTTTACAATAGCCTCCCCCACAGCCCTCTCTTTCATATTTGACTTTTCCCTTCAGAGAAGGAGTTCTAGAACTAACTGAAAAAGGTGTCAAAATGATGTCACCCCTCCTATGCATCAGATCCCCTGTGAAACTTTTTAAACATCTCTATTTCCAGGTGAAATCTTAAAAATGCAGCTTCACCAGCTCTCCAGGTAATGTGGGTGCCCATTCAAATGGTGATCACTTGATATGAAGGTAGGACCACTTGTCCTGCTCTACTGTGCACAGGGAAGTCTCCAGATCCTGTTATACTACAGATTCTGGGGTGCAGTGGGTCAGAGACTCTGCATTTGACAAGCTGTCAGGCAAAGTTAATTCAACTGGGCTTTAGGGTACACTTGCAATAGCAAAGCTGATGGGGGCACATGTGTCCCTGAGAGGATGACACACTAAGGCCAACATTGACCACTGCCGAGACTTCGTCTTGGGACTGTCAGCACCACTCAGAAAGCCCCAGGTGTCCTGAAATCCTGGAGTATAACTGCTTGTGAAACAGAAACTCAGTTGGTTACTGGGTCCTCTCCATGTTGTCATTGCTCTGAGGTTTTATTTCCTCCCAGCATGAAGGTCACAGAGATGACTCTGGATGTGAGCAGGTGTGAAGCTTGGTGATAATTGCAGAGGGGAGCCTTCTTTTATCTCAAGTTGTGACCAGACTGGCTTTTGCTTCCCAGGACAAACACAGAAAACTAGTAGTCTCAGTAGGACCTGCAGTTTTGGACTGTGATGTGGGACATGTCCTGCATGTTCCAGGAAGAAAGGAGTTTGGGAAACATTGGGTGCCTACGGGATTTCTGTTTTTCAGGGGACAGCTTCATGTAGACCACCCCTCTCTTTGTCTGTTTGTTGGAACTGTCCTGGTGCTGCCTAGCTGTTGGGAGAACCTCTGATTTCTGCTTGGGTGGCTTTCTTGTGGTCACCTCACCTTCTATGCCATTCATGAAGTACAGAACAACACTGAACCAGGGGAGGGAGGAGGTACTCCAAGGCCCTGTCAAAGTAAAATAAAAAAAAATCCAAACCTATAGATCAATCTAATGAGTTTATCTGAGCTCACATTTCTGGGAATGAGGTCTCGAATCCCGTGAAGGCAGTTTTGTAGCTTATTTTATACCGTATTTTCAAAGGAGAAGGTGAATAAGGATGCACAAAACCTATTAGAAGGTGAGAGAAAACATAGCAGAGAAATCTCTAGAACTGTGTAAAAGGCAAAATGGAGAAATATATATATATTTTATGTTGGTGGGTACAGGCTAATTCACATTTACCAGACACAGAGAAGGTGTGGAGGGGACTGGATAACATAAAGAGTCTGTGTCTCATACACTTGTCCCAGACTCTATGCTCTTGAATGGTCCAGCAAAGAAAATCCCTCTGATGTGTCAAAGTTGTGCTTTCTAAGAGGAAAGAAAAACAAAGATGTCAGGGCTCACTGAAGGTGAACACTGACCTTTGCTTAGGAAAATAGAGGTCAGGGATGTGGGAACTGCCCTCAACTGCCCAGTTAGAAATTTCTGATGAGAATATCCTGTGAGGCTGGTCAGGCCTCCCATGTGGCCCCCTGAGCTTGTCAGTGTTGCTGCACAGCCCCTTTTTGTTAACAGTCTCTAGAAGTAGCAGGTGGGACACAGCAGGCAGGAGGGAGGGACCAAGAAACTGGGCCCTGTTGTAATCTTTTTCCTTCACCCTTGTACCTCCTTTTTAGTGTTAAGTAACGTCTCAGTGCCTTTTTTTCCACTATACATTCCTTTGCATTTTCTGGAATTTTCAAAGTTTTTATCATAAAATATACAATTTTCAGCTGAGATTGGCTTCTTCATTGAATATAATTATTTTGACATAGTTCATTCTTATTATACTCTAGTTTTATTTCATTCCATGGTTGCATTAATTTTGTTTACTGATTTGCTGTTTTACGGACAATTGTGTTGTTTCCACTTTGGGGCTATTACAAGTGAACTAGCCGTGAAGATGTGTGCAGAAAACTCTATAATGTAAAGAATTAGTAATTATAAAACCAATGAATAGGTAGAGGACTGGAAGGTAGAGCTTACCCTGGATGTCTGGTTTAAAGGTTGCATGGCCCCACCCAGAGGTACAGAAACATCTACTTCTTCACATGAAGCTGTGTCTGCCCCAGTCTGCCTGTCAGTCAACACAGTAGCAGAAATAATGCCCCATCTCAGCTCCAGCTGCTAAATTATGAACCAGTGCACCTCAGAAACTGCATTCAATTCACACCTGGATTCTTAACCACTAGGAGTTGGGGACAGGCAGCCTTTTACCATTCCATTCTTCTGATACAAAAAAAAAAAAAATGAAGAATAGATTGCTACGTGCCAAAGACAACACATAGCATGTTTGAACCCACCTGCATGCTGTGAGACTCTGGGTGACTGACTCAGCCTCATTAAACATCAGTTCCCTCATGTGATGTCATAAAAATATGTTTGGTCTTCTTTCTTGGATTTTAGGAAAGAGCAACTAAAGCTTTTGACATTTTCTAAGGGATGAGGGTGATAAGAGTTTTTTGTTGTTGTTGCTGTGATGAGACAACTCTTGGCAGGCCTCTGGGTAGTTGCAGAGTGAGGGCAGGTCACCAGAAAGAGCAAATTCTGATCAGAAGGTTGGAGTTTTCAGCTGTCAATGCAAGAAATGCTTCAACCTGAAAAGAGTTTTTATGAGTGTGTTTGAGGCAAAAATGACAGTAATTGCTGGGAAGAAAATCCTCAATAGATTTAGAGAATGTTCTGACTAATGGTGAATTTTTTTTTATCTCATTTTATACATAACTGTCAAAGCTAGAGGCTGGAAAATTTACCTGAAATCCATTGGCGATACATTAGGGATGTGGGGAAAAGAAAATTGCAAAAATCTTTGAGATGGTGTGAAAAGTTAAACAAATAGACTCATACAAATAGTAGGCTGATTGGTACAGGAAAGTTAGCAGTTAGCAGCAAACACAACATCCACAGTAATGAGAAGGTATGTTGTCTCCATTATGGTGCAGGGAGGGGTTGGAAATGAGTAAATTACCCTGACATTTCAAGATATGATATGGTAGAGGCAAGAAGAAACCCTCAGTTAAGGTGAAGTTTGACCTTTGTAAAGAGAAATACTGGCCTAGGGCATGACTACTCACCATGACTTGTTTTTGGTAAAAAAATTTTAATTTCAAACCTTCCTTGTTGGTTATTTTAGGTTTCTGAGTTGGACATGCCACCTTTCAGGCCACCCCTGAGATTGTCAATTTTAGTATGTGGCCACCTTTGTGTCCACACTGCCCCTTTCTGTAATAAATCAACCTAAAGGATGCATTGGTGACCCTTCTTATGGCTGGATAATATTGTCTCAAGTTCTAGGAAAGGATATTTGGGAATTCTAAGTGTCTGTGTTTGTCTTTCTGAACCATAAACCATTGGTGATGTATCAAGAACTTAATCTTGGATGGAAGTCAAAGCCAAATGTTCTCACAAGTGAAAAGCAGGTAAATGGGAGGTAGTCAGTCCCAAGGTCTTTATGTGAAAAACACTCTGGATCATTTCTAACCTATAAGCTACCATGGACTAAGTTTTCCTGTCTCATGTCTCTGTGTTTTGCATCCTGTATTACATTTACCTGCAGTTTGAGGGTGCACTATACACCAATCCAGTTTTAATCATCTGTCTATGAGATGGGTTCTTATTCACTGTGGCCCAACTGTTATTAATTATTAATCCAATTTCTGCTAGTTGTACACTTGGAAGATGTAACCTTAAGATTTACTTGGGGACTGGGCTGTAAGAACACAATGTTGTAAATACAGTCACCATCTAAAAGTTCCACAGGTGAGGAGGACAGTGAGAGTTTCTTAATTACCTTCCTCTGCCTCAGCAGCAGGTATGGAGGGCCCTGTTTTACAGCCACTTCAGCTTCCATTTAAATTAGTATAGTTAGTAGTCCTTGTTGAGATATGGAATAAGGACATTCAAAGAATTAGATTCTAGTATTTATTCATAAAATCCCTTTCTCAATATTTTTTCCAGTAACCTTCTACAAGCTCCCTTGATCTTAGTTTGTCTCTTTTTACTCATTCAGCAATGACCCACTTAGAAGGATAAACTAAACTGTGTTTACCTCTCTTAAAACACACACATCCCTCTTCTCCCTTTTGCAGCTGCACTTCTTCTAAATTTCAAAATGTTCCCAGAAAGGGCATCTGGCTCAGGGCAGGTTTGCTGAAGGGCAGCCAGTAGTGCATGGATTCTTGACTCTGTGCAGGAAGAATTCCCCAAAATAAGCCCAGGTGGTTCTGAGCATATAGGTATTAAAGCTGGGGGGATTGAACCAAGGGTGGGCTTAGAATGAAAAGGGTAGCAGAAGAGAGACTAGGTTGGACTGTTGTGGTTCTCTTACAGCTTTAAGGGAAAGATGTGAGAGCTGGGGGGGGCAGCTGTCTGCTTATTGCAGAATCACACAAAAGGGGCTCTGGGGAAAGTTTTAGGGGGTTTTCTGAAACAAGGTACCACAACCCATTGTTCCCCTGGTTGCAAGTCTCTTGGGGACCACTCAGACATTAGAAGAAAGAAATGTACTAAACAAAAAAGATTTCAGTAGGTAAACTCAAGAAGGGTGCATACCAGTTTCTTTGTCTTGAAGAGATTTATTCCATTCAAAAGGTAAAAGTTTTAGGTAAGGTCTGGCAGGATCTCAAATAATATTCATCAGCTTTTTCAGGTGTGCCATTTCAGGGTCGTGGTCTTCACTAATTGGTCAGTACCAGTACAGAAGATCTAAATTACAATACAAACTACATGGCAGAGGAAGGGCCACCCATATGTCAAGTGGACCTGAAGAAAGTGGGAATTGTGCTGGGGCTCCATGTGGGATGGTATGTCATTGTGGTTTTAACGTGCATTTCTCTGATGATTAGTGATGTTGAGCATCTTTTCATATGTCTATTGGCCAGCTGTATGACCCTCTTTGGAGAAGGGTCTATTCAGGTCCTTTACCCATTTTTTAATTGGTTTGTTTATCTTATTCTTGGCATTGAGTTTTGTATGTACTTTATAAATTTTGAACATTAACCCCTTCTCACATGTATTGGCAAATATGTTCTCCCATTCATGACTGGTCTTTTTATTTTGATTATTTCTGTTGCTGTGCAAAAACATTTTAGTTTGATATAGCCCCATTTGTTTATTTTTTCTTTTGTTTCCCTAGCCTAGAGAGATATATCCAAAAACATATTTCTACAAGCAATATCCAAGATTTTGCTGCCTCTATTTTCTTGTAGGATTTTTATGTTTGCCTGTCTTAGGTTTAAGTCCTTGATCCATCTGGAATTTATTCTTATGTGTGGTATAAGAAGGTGGTCTAGTTGCATTTTTCTTCATGGATCTGCCAATTTCCTAACACCATTTATTGAATAAACTATCTTTAGCCCATTGTATGTGTTTGCTTCCTCTGTTGAATATTAATTGAATGAATGTATGGGTTTATTTCTGGTCTTTCTACTCTGTTCCATTTGTTTCTGGGTCTGTTTTTATGCCTCTACCAGGCTGTTTTGAGGACTATGGCCTTGTAGCATAGTGTGATATTAGGTAGTGCGGTTCCTCCAACTTTGTTCCAGTTTCTCAGGATTGCTGTTGCCATGTGGGGTCTTTTGTGGTTCCAAATAAATTTTTGAAATATTCATTCTAGTTCTTTGAAAAACACCATTGGTGTCTTGATAGGAAGAGCATTGAATCTCTAGATTGCTTTGAGTAGTACAGACATTTTTTAAACTTTAAAATTGAGTTTTATTATAGATCATAATGTACTTAGTGATCTAGTCTATTCCATAGGAAATAAAGATCCATACTTTTTATATTAGCAAAGTGTACAGTGGCTTTGCAAATTCAACAACATGTATCAATTTGTCTGCTAAGAATATACTAAAAATAACATTGAAACACTCCTTTCTTGTTAATATATACTTTGTCAGATTAAAAAAAAACAGCACTTACATGAGACATTACTTGCATACTTTGGAGACTTTGTGCATTTATGAATTGAATGGCCAATTTCGGCAGCTTGGCATTAAACAAGACATCCTTCCATACCAACAAAGTTAGCATTGACTTCTCCTTATAATTAAAAGATTTATTTTCTGTATATGTGTACTTTTTATTGCTATTCAAGCATAGTTGTTTGAAATTTCCCCATTTCAGTGATGTTAATCTTCCTATCTATTAACATGATATGCGATTCCATTAATTTCTTTCTTCTTTAATTTCCTTTTTCAGTATCATAATTTTCTATGCATATGACTTTTACATTCTTGGTTAGGTTTATTCCTAGGTATTTTTTTCTTTTTGAAACCTTTGTGAATGGGAGTGTTTTCTTAACTTCCCTTTCCATTAGTTTGTTATTGTCATATAAAAATGCAACTGATTTTTGGATATTAATTTTGTATCTTGCTAAGATGCTGAATTCATTTATCAGTTCTACTAGTTTCTCAGTTGAATCTTTGGGGGTTCTCAGTGTATAGTATGATGCCACTTGCAAATAGAGACAATTTTACCTCTTCCATTCTGATGTGGATGCCTTTTATTTCTTCTTCTTGTCTGACTGGCTGGGACTTCCAGTACTATGTTGAATAAGAGGTGGAAGCAGACATGCCTATCTTATTCCTAATGTTAAGGGGAACACTTGTAATTTTGGCCCATTGAGTATGATGCTGGTAGTGGGTTTGTTATATATGGCCTTTATTATGTTGGGGTATGTTCCCTCTATTCTGACCTTGCTGAGAGTTTTGATCATACATGCATGATGGATTTTATGCAAAGCTTTTTCTGTTTCTACTGCTCTGATCATGTGGTTTTTATCTTTCATTTTGTTTGTGTGGAGAATTACATTTATTGATTTGCTTATGTTGTACCAACCCAACATTCCTGGGATAAATCCAATGTGATCATGATGTATGATCTTTTTCATGCATTACTGTATTTGGTTTGCTAATATTTTGTTGAGGATTTATCATCTATGTTTATTGAAGATATGGGCCTACAATTTTCTTTCATTGTAGTGTCATCATCTGGTTTTGGAATTATGATAATCCTGGCCTCATAAAATGAGTTTGGTAGCCTTCCATCCTCTAGAATTTTGTGAAATAGTTTGAGAAGGAGAGCTGTTAGTTCTTCTCGGAGTGTTTGGTAAAACTTACATGTGAAGCCATCTGGTCCAGGGCTTCTGTTTCTTGGGAGTTTTTTGATTACTGCACCAATTTCCTTAGGTGTAAACTGTCTATGCAGATTCTCTGATTCTTCCTTATTTATTTGTGGAGCGCTTTATGCCTCTAGGAAATTTTCCAGTTTGTCCTTGTTTTTCAGTTTGTTTGCATATGATTGTTCATAATATTTTCTTACAATCTTTTTTATTTCCTAGGTGTAAATTGGCATTTCTACTGTTTCACTTCTGATTTTATTTGGGACTTTTCTCTTTTTATCTTGAGTAGTCTAGTTCAAGGTTTGTCAGTCATGCTGATCTTTTCCAAGGACCAGCTCTTGCATTCACGGTTCTGAATCAATGTTTTA
>PVKU01016781.1:0-13466 GCA_004027475.1 Anoura caudifer | reverse complement strand
GACTATACCTCTTTCCTACATCACTGTGTTCCAGACCCCAGAAAAATGGCTGACATAGTTGTCGTTCATCCATTCCATACGTTTTGAGTGTCTATTATGTGTCACATGTTGTGTTAAGTGCAGGAGATAAAATGGAAGACAAAGTTCCTGCCCTCATGGAACTTACATACTGGTGAGGAAGTCATTTTGTAAATAAACAAATAATGCATTTTAGAGAGTAATAGGTGATATGAAAGAAATAAAGCAGAGGAAGGGAAAAGAGAGTGCTGAGCCAGTGATATTTAGAAAGTATGGTCAAAGAAGTCCTCTCTGAGAAGATAATTTTTAAAAAAGATATTATTTATTTTTAGAGTGAGGGAAAGGGAGGGAGAAAGAGAGGGAGAGAAACATCCATAGACTGTCTCTTGAATGCCCCCAATGAGGCGTTTGGTCTGCAACCCAAGCATGTACCCTGAACTGGGAATCGAGCCGACAATCTTTCACTTTGCGGATGATGCTCAACCCTCTGAGCCACACCAGTCAGTCAGTGAGAGGGTAGTTTTTAACGCAGGTTTGTTGAAAAATTACATGGATTAATGTAATCGTTTTTCTCTCTGATTTATGAAATGGATGGACCTCCATCAACCAAAATGTTGGAGGTGACAAAGTATTTTTTTAAACCCTAAGCCAATGTTTAAAGATGATTCTGTGTAACTGAATGACTCAAAAAATTTCAAGTTCAAACAGTGTTCTGAAAATCTTTTTTTTAAAGCACAAGATTATCTATGGGAATAGGAAATTCCAAGACCCTATTTTGCCATCTCAGGTGTTCCTTGCCAGGGAAGGAGGGGGAGGCAGGGGGAGGGATACATTAAGAGATGGGGAGAATAGAATGAGAAATTCTAACATACTTTTTTTTTTGGCATATAGCCAACTTTTACTGAAGACATATACATATGGGTAAAAAGATCATTTCACTTAGCACACCATTCCGGTAACCTTCAAACCTAGTATGTGTCTTTCCAGGTTTACTTCCGTGCACATACACATGTACACATAGTTTTTAAAATATACAGTCCTACTAGGAATACCATCTATAATGGTATCTTGGCATCAATTCAGACCTGTACCTTATTTGGTGTGCATACACGTCTGTATCATTAAAACTGCATAGCCTTCCACTGGATAGATACACCAAAATTTATGTAATTCTCTGTTACTGGACATTTTTGTTTCACAAATATTTAGACATTATAAACAATGCCTAAAAAAAATCTTTGTACTTCTCTCTCTCATATACTGGTAGTTATTTCCTTAGGATAGAGTCCTAAAACTGGAATTGCAAGGTCTAAGAGATTATGAGCATTGTTAAGGCTTTACGAGGTTGTTTTTAAGGTGTAGCTGTTACATCTTGCTTCCAGATTCCTCTGTGTAGCCAGTGCCCAGGCTGCAGCAATGGCCCGGACGCTCCAGTCAGCACTCCTGCCAGGCTGTCGGCCTTGACCTAGCTGAGCAGCTGAGACATGACCTGAAAGTCAAATATTCTCTTGGCACCACAGGGACAGTCTGGAATATCCTTTAATTGGGGGCTATTTTCACCAGAGATCCAGATTGGGGAAATCCCTCTGCCATATCTGAGAATCTGTTCTGGTTCCAGGGCTATTTTAGTTTTAAACTTCTGGAAAATTTTATCTTCCCTGGATTCATGTTTTGCCATGGAATCCAGTTCTTCCTCAGGTGCTTCAGCCACGCTCCCTATAATCTCCGATTCATCTTCTTTTTCTGAAACTTCAGGTGTAGTCTTATCCTCTGTTTCTATTACTATTTCCAATTCTGGAAAAAGGAAGTTGTGGTCTGGAACTGTGCTGGGCAAATTACCTGCCTGTCTACAGGCCTGCTTATGTCTCGCATTCCAGTCCAAAGCCTGTGCTCCTTACCGCAGTAATACTCTTGTTGACACTCAGAACACGTTTTGGGGTCTAAACAGCCGCACACCCTGCAGAGATGAGGCCCAGACTTGAGCTGGAGGCGCACTGGTTCTTCTGTCTCTGAGGGAGGACCCTCAGCAGAAGACTCATAAAAATCATTTCCCCTGGGTAGCTGATTTCTAAAAACGCGCAAGCCCGCGCAGGAGGTCAGCGCGCAGCAGCAGAAAAGGAAGAAGCCGCAGTGGAAGGCGTCTGCGGGGCTGGAGAACGGGGGGTGGGGGGGGTGGGGTACAGCTGCAACAGGAAGGCCAGCGGGTGGCCGCACCGCGAGCACGCACACCGGCTGGCCGGCAGCCCGACCTCGCCCAGCCGCGCCCGCAGCCCTCCTTCCCACCCACCTTGCCAGAGAACTGCTCGTAGCGCAGCCGCAGGGCCGGCGCCGCCTACTGGAAACCCAGCTCTGCCTCCTGGGTGCAAGGGCAGTGCCGCTCAGGGGCTGCAAGGTCTGGCTGGAAGTAACATACTTCTAATGAGAGATCTGGAGGAGACAGAGGCAGAATATAATTGAGGAGTAGTTTAAATATAATATTTAAGAATTTTCAAGAATGGGTTAGATCCAATACTTAGATTCTGGAGGCCTATTAAACCCAAAAAGAAGTGTGTGTATGAATCCTCATCTAGACACATCGTGAAAACTAAAGTGCTCACTGGCTATTACTTAGTCACATGCCATGCTTAACTTCAAGGAAGGGAAAGAAATAAGTGAATGGTAGCTTAACGATGGCTACAAATTTTTTGTTACTTTCCTTTAAAATTTTTTAAAATAACTTTTTATTTTATTGATTATGCTATTACAGTTGTCCCATTTCCCCCTTCATTCCCCTCCACCCTGCACACCCCCTCCCACTCACATTCCCTCCCTTTAGTTCATGTCCATGTGTCATAAGTTCTTTAGCTTCTGCATTTCCCATACTATTCCTGCCCTCCCCCTGTCTATTCTCTACCCACTGTCTATGCTACTTATTCTCTGTACCTTCCCCCTCTCTCCTCCTCTCATTCCTCTGTTGCTAACCCTGCATGTGATCTCCTTTTCTGTGTAGAAATAGAAATTTGCTTAGTTTGCTTTTGTTTTAGGTGTGGTTGTTAATATCTGTGAGTTTGCTGTCTTTTTACTGTTCATATTTTTTATCTTCTTTTCTTAGATCTAAGTTCCTTTAACATTTCATATAATAAAGGCTTGGTGATAATGAACTCCTTTCACTTGACCTTATTTGAGAAGCACTTTATCTGCCCTTCCATTCTAAATGAAAGCTTTGCAGGATAGAGCAATCTCCGATGTAGGTCCTTGACTTTCATGACTTGGAATATTTCTTTCCAGCCCCTTCTTGCCTGCAAGGTCTCTTTTGAGAAATCAGCTGATGGTCTGATGGGAACTCCTTTGTAGCTGACTGTCCCCTTATCTCTTGCTGCTTCTAGAATTCTCTCCTTCATTTCAATCTTGGCTAATGTAATTATGATGTGCCTTGGTGTGTTCCTCCTTGGGTCCAACTTCTTTGGGACTCTGAGCTTCCTGGACCTCCTGGAAGTCTATTTCCTTTGCCAGATTGGGGAAGTTCTCCTTTATTATTTGTTCAAATAAATTTTCCACTTGTTGCTCTTCCTCTTCTCCTTCTGGTACCCCTATAATTCAGATGTTGGGGCATTTAAAGATGTTCTGGAGGTTCCTAAGCCTCTCCTCATTTTTTTGAATTCTTGTTTCTTCCTTGTTTTCTGTTTGGTTGTTTCTTTCTTCTTTCTGGTCCATTCCATTGATTTGAGTCCCAGTTTTTCTCCCATCACTATTGGTTCCCTGCATATTTTCCTTCATTTTGCTTAGTGTAGCCTTCATTTTTTCATCTAATTTGTGACCAAAATGAACCAATTCTGTGAGCATCCTGATCACCAGGCCTTTGAACTGCACATCTGATAGGTTGGCTATCTCTTGGTTGATTAGATATATTGGCTCTGGGGCTTTGATCTGTTCTTCTGTTTGAGTCATAATATATTTTTTTTGATCTGGTCGTGCCTGTTCCGTATGAGGGGTGGAGCTCTAGGTGTTCACCAAGGTGGGGCAACTCAGTCGGCTGTGTTATGATGCTATATGTGGGGGCAGGGTCAGAGAGGAAACAATGGTGCTTGCTCCACTCTCTCGTATCCCAGTCCCTTCTGCTGCTTTCCACAAGCAAACTGGGCCCTTCTGGTGCAGCCCTCCGGGCGGGTGGGCCTGTGCACATTCCAGGACCCTGTGGGTCTCTCTAGCGAACTCTCCTGTGAGGTTGGGAGTCTCTCCTGGCACCTCAATGCCCACAAGTGTTTTCAATTGGTGCTTTTAGTCTTTATTTCCCGGTGCTGGGGCCCTGGGTTACACAGTCTGTCTCCCCGTTTTCCCCTGGTTTATCTGAGCGCGAATTTGTGTCCTCAATCAGCTGCCTTGCGTGCCCAGGACTGCCAACCACCACTTTTTTTTCTGCTGAGACCCCACTCTGCGGGCCACCGGCTCCGCCCTCATACTGGTCTGGATGAATGGTTGTCAAACTTCCTTACAGTTTAATTTTCTGTCAGATCTGTTTTTTTTGTTTGTTTGTTTCTAAATCTTTATTGTCCTTAATTTTGGTTGTGTGAGGAGGTACAGTGTGTCTACCTACACCTGTATCTTGAATGGAAGTCTTTTGTTACTTTTCCCATTGAGAAGAGGAGGCAGTGAGAGCCAAATGAGATTTTTTGTTTGTACTTATGGACTTCAGTTTCTCTTGGCAAGTTTGTTTATCAGCATTCTTCCCTGCTTCGCATCTAGCCCTCCTTCCTGATGGCCAGCCCTGCTGACCTGCAGCACCTTCAGACCTACCACTAGAAGCACAAGTAAAAAGCAGTCTTCACCATCTTCCAGTTTTGTAAGTTCTAGTACCTTTAATAGATCCCTTATCATTCATTTAGTTCAGCCTCCCTGACCAAACCCTAATTTATAGTCTTGGTTTTGGATGCCCATGAGCCTAAGTGAGATTTTGAAATTTTGTTATTATGCAAGAAGATATAACTACTAGGGGTCAACTATTGTTGGCCTTTGCCACATGCAATTTCCAAATTAAAAAAAAAAACAACAACAACAAACCTGTGATTTTTCACTGTCCCCATTCACCACTTTACTCATTTATGGTAATTTCTTGGCTCATGTAGGCACATAAATTTATAAATAGAAACAAATTAATGTTCAACTTAACAGCTAGGCAGACATAAATTGAAACACTATGGTCAGCTGAATTATGCCAAAGAGCTTTCAGTTAAAAAAAAAAAATCACCCTTGACCCCTCTCTTTCCCTTGCACCCTACACTGAATCTGTAAGCAACTTACTTTCAGTACACAATCTGATTCATTACACTATCAGATATACAACCTGATCATTTTCATCATTTTCACTGTTACTAAAAAGCCACCAATATTTATTTAATGGAGGATGGCAGTAGTTTTATAACCCATTTCCTTTGTTCTGCTTTTGCTCCTTTACATTCCTTTTTTTCTCCATACAAGACCCAGGACATCTTTTACCATAATTGACATTGGGTTGGCCAGAAAGTCCATTTAGATTTTTCTGTAAAATAAAAGACAGACTTTTCATTTTCACCAATAACTTTACTGATTTGGATATTTTGAGTAAGTTGGTTATCTCCTGCTCTTGGCTTCTAGTGGGTAGAGGCCAGGGGTGCTGCTAAACATCTTCCAGTGCATAAGACAGCCCCATAGCAAAGAATTATTTGGCCAAAATGTCAGTAGTACCAAGGAACTTCACAAACCACTTTTGACGCGTTCGCAGTCACAACAACTTCTCCACACACTGCACAAATCTTTTATTGCATTTCAGTTGCATTTTTACTTTTCTTGAAATAATAAAGCATAATACACTGAAAATGTTGTGTATTTTCTCTCATCTTCAATATGGCTGCACAAAAGTCACCAATTTTGAAATGTTTTTTGTAAACTCATACTGATGTGACAACTGTCACAATACAGTCTAAGAAAATTGTTTCAAATGAAGTTAAAGACAACTAAGCACTACTAGAGAGAGCCATTGTATGGAAAAAACTAAAAGAACTTTTCGGCCAACCCAACACATTTTTTTTCCTGCTCTCCAGTGCTTTTTCAATGTTTAAAGAATAGAAGCCAAATTCCATGGCTTGTAATGCAGATGATGAGATGATCATGACTTGCTGAACTAAGAGAAACCTCTTGCTTTGCCCGTGTAGGTGAAGTGATATAGGAGAGGAGGATCTGTATGTCCTTGTCCTTCAGGTTGTCACTGACATAACCCAGAATATGCATGCCATCAAAATGGGCTGTGAAGATGTGATCTTTGTAAATCGGTCCCACTTTAGAAGGAAAAACATAGAATTTTGGGATATATTTATATACTAATTCATACTCAGGAGATTGTCTAATATATATTAAAAGTTTCACTTAAGAAACCCTATGAGTCACTTTAATGGCCATTTTATTAACATAAAAACTACAGTTAAGTGTAAGGTTTCCTTTACCATAATAATTTTTTCTATGGAGGATTTCAATCTATTAAAAGTAAAATTTTGCATTCTATTACACACAAGAGTACACTGTCTTAATAGTGATTAAATGTAAACAGAAAGGGAAGGGGAGGAAAGTGAATACATGCAAATGAGGAGAGAATTTGGGAAAGAGGTAATGGCGAAACGCAAAAAGAAGACAGGAACAAAAATTCACCCCTGACCAGGACTTGTACCCTGTCTCCCCACCCTAACAACTGGCTACAACAAATTCCTTCCCATTTTCATTTGTTGCTGCTGATTTGGGGAAGATTTTGTCTAGATAATGAAGGGGTAGGGTTGGGGGTATCAAAGGAAAAAAAAGTAACATCTAGAGAAATTCTCTGAATCAATAAGGGCTGATCTAAAATCTTTATACTCAAAGACCTAAATGGAAGACTTGGAGTGATTGCTTTGATGGGATCTGACCCAAAGCAAGTAGAGTGGTGTTCCACCAGGGCTCCTTTTGATAATTTTTCCCTAGGCAGAGTATGCATCCCTTCTCCATCTAATCAAAGGCTATTTCTACTCTAAAAACCGCATCTTTAGGATTCTCAGGCTTACTGCTCATCCGTCTTCCCCATTGTATCTGCCTGTTGTTTACTACACAGGCAATCGGCAGTATTACTATGTGAAAAGTGAGGAAACAACCTTTATATAAATTTGGCAGTTACAAGGGTGTGTTCATACACATTTAACTAGTTTAATCTCTCTCAGGCATTTATTGTTTAGTTTCCTACCTTTAAGTTAGCTTTCTGATGCTTTAACCTAGACCTTTGAAGTTATTTCAATTTTGCTTCCATCCCCACCCATAAGTCAGCTATTTCAACTAGTTCTTTAAGTCATTGTGAAGAAATAGGTCCTTTCCAGAGTTCCTTGTTAATTTAAGCCTCTTATTTTAAATTTTGTCAGTGAATCCACCTGAATTCAAATCTGCCTTATTCTTT
Organism: Anoura caudifer; assembly: GCA_004027475.1. Lineage (NCBI taxonomy): Eukaryota > Metazoa > Chordata > Mammalia > Chiroptera > Phyllostomidae > Anoura > Anoura caudifer. The sequence continues at coordinate 6,022 of PVKU01016781.1, read as the reverse complement.
TCAGGGGTGTCAAACTCATTTTCACTGGGGACCACATCAGGCTTGCGGTTACCTTCAAAGGGCTGAATGTAATTTCAACTCCTTAACAGTTAAGGAGTAAGTTGCATTTACACAGCCCTAAAATTACATTCGGCCCTCTGAAGGCAACCATGAGGCTGACATAACCCCCAGTGAAAATGAGTCTGACATCCCTGCGTTAGAGCCAAAGATTTCTATAGTGATCTCTGCTGACCCCTGGTGGTCTAGAGTGTGGATTTTAATGAATTATGTATTCTGGGAGATAGCCTCCTGGGTTTCCTAATTGTATGAAAAGTAAGGTCTAAAATCCCCAAAACCCAAGAGGGCAACACCCTCAGTAAGTAAAACAGAGAAATACTGTTCTGCAGACTGAGATGGTGAGGCTGGAAGCCTGTTCAAAGCTGGCTCTGTGTGTCTCATATTATTCTATACTTATGTATCTTAAAAAAAAAAAAAAAGGTTAACCCAGAAATTAAGTTTAAAGCAGTTCAGAATTGGTACATCTCCCAGGTCACACTGGTGGAAAATATATGCACATATATTCAGACAAGAAAGACAGCTGGGAAATACTTCTGCTGTATTAGTATTATTACAGTAGCTGTTAACATTAAAATTCTTTAATATTTTTGAGAGGTATCCTTCTCTACCTTCTAAGAGTTTAAAAAATTAGAAACAGGTGTTTAAAGTTTGAAATAAATTGTAAATTATAAAGTATTCCTTAGGCTTTTTATAGGATGACATAAGCCACTATTTGCAATCCCTTCCTAATTATTTTCCTTACTTGATCACAGTTGACAAAATAAAAACAGAATAATATGAAAGATTTCTTTGGTTTATTCTTTTCCCATCAAAATGTTGGATTTATATTGGGAGCAATTCTAGAACATTTAAATATCATTTTCTTTGAATAGTACTTATTATGTGAAGGGCACGGTTCTAAGCACTTTACACATATTGACTTACTTATTGCTCACAATGACCAAATAGGTTGTTACTATTATGATCCCCATTGTATAGGTGAAGAAAACGAAGCACAAAGGAGTTAAGCAAGTGCCCAAGATCACACACCTATTAAGTCTTTAAACCTGGACTGATTGGCTACAGAGTTGCACTGACCCCGTGTTAAACTGCTTTTAAGAAAGTTTTTCTCTGATTTCAGTCTAAATTAGGATCCCTTTTACTTCTTAGATAGCACTCTGTTCATTTCTGCCTAAGCGGTATAATTTAAAGGCATTAGTTAATTAACTAGTTTAATGCCTGTCTCCTTCTCTAGGCTCTTTCTCAGAAAGAAGGAGGAGTCATTTCATGTCATTTGCCTGCTATATGCCCAGTGTCCAGCTCACAGTAGAAAGCCGAGAGTTCAGTGAGTGAATGCATTCAAAGTAACTGGGGAAAACGTTTCCTTTATAGAGTAATATCCCCATCTTGTGGAAATTTAGAATATTGTTGTTAAAAATTTTTGAAAAATAATGGGGTAGGTTTTCACAAGATTATTGACACTCAAGTGCTATTTCCCAGACTTGTATTAGAGTCTTTTTTATTGGACTGGTCCTTTTGAGATTTTTAGCCCGGCCTCTTCAAGATAGGCCTTTCACCTACGAGATTTGCTTGGTGAAGGGGATTGTGCAACTAGACAGTCAACCCGCAGCAGCTTACGTCCAGAGTTCGTTTGATTCTACTTTGCCAATATGTGGAACACAGGTCCATTGATAAGCTCTCGGTTCACAATGATCACTTAGGTACATCCAGGGTTCCTTCTTTGAAACGTTCATACAACCATCTGAGAGGTCCATCTGCCAGCAGTCCCCAACTACTCATCACTTAGTACCCACAGTGTGTGATGGTAAACGTGGAGATTGTGTAAACAAACATAGCCTCTGCCCTATCACATGCTAGGAGAGAGGAGCAGATTGTACTCCATTAGAAATCTTAGGTTTCACTCCTATGTTCAGCACACATAATGTGTAATGATTTTTTTTAATATACCAATGTGTTGAGAAGACTTACTTCCCTGACCTACCTATTCTGGGCAGCTCATTTATGAGGTTAGCAAACCTCGCTATTCAAACAAGTGGACAAAAAGAAAATGTTTAGGCCGGTCTGATTATAAATGCAGATTATATACACGAAGTCCTTTTCCCTGCCTCTTTTAATCTAGGTCTACAACCACGGAAGCTGGAGGCCTAAGACATCGGCGAGAGCCGCTCTTTCCCCACGATTCTATGGTTCTCAGGTTACTGTCATCACTGAGAACTCTATGGTTCCGGCCGGACTGGGAGGTCCGAGTTTGAAGGCCTTGGCGGGAAGATGACGGCCACACCTGCCACAGCGCCGGGTTTCTCCCAAACGGGAGGACGCTGGAACCGTGGCTGTCCCTGAACAGCCGAGAAGAGTTCGCGATGAATCTTTGGCGCAGGAGAGGGAAACGGCAGCTTTCAACATCAGTCTCGGATTCCTTCTTGGGAAGCAGCGGTAACTGCAGTGACAGCAGTGACAACTGTGACAGCCACCTGCTCCCCTCTGAGCCGGTGCTGAGCCCGCCCCCCGGCCTAGGACGCAGCTTGAGGGACAGCAGCCGCCCGTCGGCCTCAGCAGCAGGTATTCCCAGGCACTTTGGGGACAGCCGGCGAAGTGTGCAGAGAGGAAGGTGTCCTCATCGCGAAAGTCTGCTTGTTTGCAGTACCTGCTTGGTCGGTTTCAAGTCCCCTTCTCAGCTTGTGATTCGGGCCATGTGCGGCAGGTTACTTTCTGTTCAGACACGAACTTGCTTCCAGCTTATGTTTAGCGACCGCCTGGTAGTAGCCTACAAGTGGTTTCTGGGCCTTTACAGAAACAGCGTCCTACCTAGTTAGCCAAATTGCATTGCGTAATAGTGCCCAGAAATCCTTACAGATTCTTATCTTGGACGTGCTTTATGTCAGGTGTGCTTTATGTAGCCTCATTCCAACACAGAGGAATTCCAAAATACATTGGAGACCTACCTACTGAAGTCATCTTTAAATTAAATTCAACTAATATATATTTTTCTTTTTTCCTGAAAGGAGAATGCAAGCAAACCGATCCCAACGATCAAATAGACAAGCTGCTATTGGCAAATTGGGGACTTCCTGCAGCGGTTCTGGAGACATATCACAGTTTTGGTGTAAAAAAGATGTTTAAATGGCAGGCAGAATGTCTTCTGCTTGGACAAGTCCTGGAAGGAAAGAATTTAGTTTATTCAGGTATTCAAATTTGTGCAAATTAATTTCTCTATTTTAAAGATATTATGAATGTAAATAATACTCTATTGAGGTAGTTATGATTTTTTAAAGGTGGTTGAGACAGTGCTTGACAACTAGAGAAAGTCTTAAAAATATATATGAAAAGTGGAGTCTCATTATAATAAGCATATTTAAATTATGCACAATCCATTACATGGCTGGGTGGGGGGAAGGGAAGAAAAGCACACAACTTAAAGAGAACTATTCCATTTGCTATTCCCCTCAACAAACATATGTCCCGGAGTAGGTGTGCAATGGGAGACATAAATAAGCTCTTCCTCCAGTCTATTTCAGTTGCTCTTCAGTGTGTGAACATTATAAATTATATGTCTATAAACTGACCTGCTTGCATAGGATTGCATACACAAAACCATATGTAGTATACTTTATAGGAAATTTATAAGCGCTTTCAAGGGCAACTCTGGCATGCATACTTTTAAACCTTTTTAATTCTACTGATGCTAGAAGCTAATTAATTGGTAAGATGCCCTTCCTTTGTGTCAGTATTCTCTGAAATTGTGAGTCCTCCAGACTTTTTGTTATGGCTGCAAAAAAATAGACACTTATCAGTAGGTATGAGCTCAGGCTGTAGAGTCAGACTGGTTGGGTTTGAGAACTGTCTGTTAGTATTGGGTATTGACTGTGTAAGGTTGCATATCACTAGAGAGAGAGCATGAGTGAGCTTTTAGAACAGTTTTGGGCATATAGGAAGGAGACGACGTGGGATGGTGAGCATCTACTTGTTATACAAATAATGTATCATAGAACTGCATGCTGGAAACCTATATCATTTTATTCACCAACATCACCCCAATAAATTCAATAAAAAAGAAGAGAAGAAGAAGAAAGTATACAGAAAATGTTAACTTGTGGTAATTAGTGGTAGTGGGAGAATGGTCTGACCATTTCAAATACTTAAACCAAAATTTGGGTGTCATTTATATCTCTAGTCACTGATTATTGTCAATTAATCACCAAGTCCAGTGTCTGTAACCTCCAATATCTTGATTCTGGTTACTTCTCTCTGTTTCTAGGTCCATTACCTAGTTTACTATCTTTCTTCTATTATCTCTCTTCTAGATTATGCTATTAGTTTTCTTCTTGATTATGCAATATCCTTATAACTAATTTTTTTCTCTCTGCTCCTGTTCTGCTCCAGCAAAGTGATCTTTATAAAGTACAAATACAATCTTGTCACTCCTTTTCGTAAAACTTACTTGTTGCTCTGAATTGCTTTCAGTATAAATTCTAAATTCCTTAAATGATGGGTTTATAAAACTCCTTTTTGTGTGGCACATTCATATCTTTTTTTTTTTTCACTCACCTACTTGTTTTATATTTTAGGCTTACTGAATAACTTAACTGCCATCTGAACACACCAGGCTTTCTCCCAGGTGTTTGAACATACTGTTTCTTTTTTTTTTTCCCCCTCCCCTCTCGCCTCTGGTGACTGTCAGCCTGTTCTCAATTTCATTGTCTTTGGTTATATTTTGCTTGTTTGTTTGTTTTGTTTTTAGGTTCCTGTTAAAGGTGAGATTGTATGGTATTTGTCTTTTACCGCCTGGCTTATTTCGCTTAGCGTAATGCTCTCCAGTTCCATCCATGCTGTCTTGAAGGGTAGGAGCTCCTTTTTTCTTTCTGCTGCATAGAGTTCCATTGTGTAAATATACCATAGTTTTTTTATCCATTCATTTACTGATGGACACCTAGGTTGCTTCCAACACTTGGCTATTATAAATTGTGCTGCTATGAAAATTGGGGTGCATAGGTTCTTTTGGATTGGTGTTTCAGGGTTCTTAGGATATAATCCTAGCAGTGGGATTGCTAGGTCAAAAGGTAGATCCATTTTTAGTTTTCTTAGAAAATTCCATACTGCTTTCCATAGTGGTTGTACCAGTCTGCAGTCCCACCAACAGTGCACTAGGGTTCCCTTTTCTCCACTGCCTCTCCAACACTTGTTGTTTGTTGCTTTGTTTATGATGGCCATTCTGACTGGTGTGAAGTGGTATCTCATTGTGGTTTTAATTTGCATCTCTCTGATAGCTAGTGATACGGAGCATCTTTTTTAAAAATATATTTTATTGATTGTGCTATTACAGTTGTCCCATTTCTCCCCCATCATTCCCCTCCACCCTGCACACCCCCTCCCACCACATTCCCTCCCTTTACTTCATGTCCATGTGTCATAAGTTCTTTAGCTTCTACATTTCCCACACTATTCTTGCCCTCCCCCTGTCTATTTTCTACTTACCATCTATGCTACTTAATCTCTGTACCTTTTCCCCCTCTCTCCTCCTCCCACTCCCCTGTTGCTAACCCTCCATGTGATCTCCATTTCTGTGTTTCTGTTCCTGTTCTAGCTGTTTGATTAGTTTGCTTTTGTTTTAGGTGTGGTTGTTAATATCTGTGAGTTTGCTGTCTTTTTCCTGTCCTATTTTTTATCTTCTTTTTCTTAGATAAGTCCCTTTAACATTTCCTATAATAAGGGCTTGGTGATGATGAACTCCTTTAACCTGACCTTATCTGAGAAGTGCTTTATCTTCCCTTCCATTCTAAATGACAGCATTGCTGGATAGAGCAATCTTGGATGTAGGTCCTTGCCTTTCATGACTTGGAATACTTCTTTCCAGCCCCTTCTTGCCTGTAAGGTGTCTTTTGAGAAATCAGCTGACAGTCTGATGGGAACTCCTTTGTAGGTGACTGTGCCCTTATCCCTTGCTGCTTCTAGAATTCTCTCCTTCATT
>PVKU01016780.1:0-13474 GCA_004027475.1 Anoura caudifer | reverse complement strand
TACATGAATTGTGTTTCTTTTGTCATTACTTAATATATTTATCTTGTTTAAAGTCTTTAATATCAAATTTCCCTTTGACTCATATCATATTATATCTCTTGCTTTTTGTTTGCCTGTTCTTTTTTTAAATATATTTTATTGATTACCTATTACAGTTGTCCCATTTTCCACCCTTCATTCCCTTCTGCCCTGCACACCCCCTCCCATCCACATTCACCCCCTTTAGTTCATGTCCATGGGTTGTACATATAAGTTCTTTGGCTTCTACATTTCCTATAATATTCTTACCCTCCCTCTATCTGTTTTCTACCTACCATGTATGCTACTTATTCTCTGTACCTTTTCCCCCTCTCTCCCCCTCCCACTCCCCTGTTGATAACCCTCCATGTTATCACTGTTTCTGTGGTTCTGTTCCTGTTCCAGCTGTTTGCTTACTTTGCTTTTGTTTTTGTTTTAGGTGTGGTTGTTAATAATTTTGAGTTTGCTGTCATTTTACATTTCATATTTTTAATCTTCTTTTTTTCTTAGATAAATCCCTTTAACATTTTATATAATAAAGGGTTGGTGGTGATGAACTCCTTGAACTTGACCTTATCTGGGAAGCATTTTATCTGCCCTTCCATTCTAAATTAAAGCTTTGCTGGATAGAGCAATCTTGGATGTAGATCCTTGCCTTTCATGATTTGGAATACTTCTTTCCATCCCCTTCTTGCCTGTAAAGTCTCTTTTAAGAAATCAGCTGACAATCTTATGGGCACTCCTTTGTAGTTAATTGTCTCCTTTTCTGTTGCTGCTTCTAGGATTCTCTCCTTCATTTTAATCTTGGGTAATGTAATTATGATGTGCCTTAGTGTGTTCCTCCTTGGGTCCAATTTCTTTGGGACTCTCTGAGCTTCCTGGACTTCCTGGAAGTCTATTTCCTTAGCCAGATTGGGGAAGTTCTCCTTTATTAATTTGTTCAAATAAGTTTTCCACTTGTTGCTCTCCCTCTTCCCCTTCTGGTACCCCTATAATTCAGATGTTGGAACATTTAAAGATGTCCTGGAGGTTCCTAAGCCTCTCCTCATTTTTTTGAATTCTTGTTTCTTCATTCTTTTTTGGTTGGATGTTTCTTTCTTTCTTCTGGTCCACACCATTGATTTGAGTCCCAGTTTCCTTCCCATCACTATTGGTTCCCTGTGCATTTTCCTTTATTTCCCTTAGCATAGCCTTCATTTTTTTTCATCTAATTTGTGACCAAATTCAACCAATTCTGTGAGCATCCTGATTACCAGTGTTTTGAACTGTGCATCTGATTCCTCACTTAGTATCTCTTCCTCACTTAGTTGTATTTTTTCTGGAACTTTGATCTGTTCTTTCGTTTGGGCCTTTTTTTTTTTTTTTTTTTTTTTTGTCTTGTGCCTGTTGCATAGTGAGGGGCAGAGCCTTAGGTGTTTACCTGGGTGGGGTAACCCACGTGGCTGTGTTGTGATGCTGTTTGTGGGGGAGGGGTAAGAGAGGGAACAATGGTGCTTGCTCTACTCTCTGCTGGCTTTCAGTCACTTCCCCTGCTTCCCACAATGAAATTGGGCACTTCTGGTGCTGATTCCGGGTTGGGTGGGCCTGTGTACGTTCTAGGACTCTGTGGGTCTCTCCGAAGAACTCTCCTGTGAGGGTGGGAATTGCTCCAACTTCCCCCTCAACCCCCACAGGTGTTTTTAATCAGAGGTTTGAGGCTTTATTTCCCCGTGCTGGAACTCTGGGTTGCATGGCTGTCTTGCTCCCCAGTTGTTCTTCCTGGTTTATCTGCACATGAATGTGGCATCACCTGCTCCACCAGCTGCTGCCACAGTCTTGCCAGCCAGCTGCAGCCTTGCCTGCCCCGGTCCTCCATCCACTGCCTTGCATGGTCCTCTCTGTGTACCCATCTCTGCCCCTTCTACCGGTCTGGATGAGCGTGTCTTCTTTAACTCATTGGTTGTTAGACTGCCATACAGTTCGATTTTCTGTCAGTTCTGGTGGTTTTTTATTTTCAAATTGTTGTTATCCTTCTTTTGGTTGTGTGAGGAGGCACAGTTTGTCTACCTATGTCTCCATCTTGTCCGGAAGTCCTGTTCTTTTATTTTAAAGCCTTCTTGATCACTTGTTTTACCTTTGTGTGTGTGTGTGTTTTGTTAGGGTTTTTTTTTTTTTTTTTTTTTTTTTTTTTTAGGGAGGGAGAAAAATATCAATGTGTGGTTGCCTCTCTCACAGCCCCAGTGGGTGACTAGGCATGTGCCCTGACTTGGAATCGAACTGGTGACCCCTTGTTTCGCAAACCAGCACTCAATCCACTGAGCCATACTAGCCAGGGACAACTGTGTTGTTTAACTTTAATTAAAAGGAACCCAATCTGACATGCCTACTTTTAGTATGAAAATTTAGTCCTCTTTTTAAATACTTGATTTTACTTATGTTTTATAATTATTATCCCATTTTTTTTGTTTTCCTCTGTTTCATTTGTTGTTTGAATTAAATTGCTAATTATTTTGTTTTCCATTGAGAAGTAGAAAATTATCCAGTTGTTTAACATGTTATTTATGATCATTCTCCTAGTCAGAAAGTTATTTTCTGCATTATTTGTGTATAACTGGTTCCTTTGACTTTCCAACACTAAAGATTCTCTAATATAATTTCATACTTCCAGGCTATTTGTGACTTTCTGTGTAGATTATGTTTTTGTTTCCAAAGTCCCTTTTTGGCTTCTATATACACACCTCCAGACATATCTGTCATTTACTGTCGCTTGTCTATCTTACCCCTCTTTGTTTTCTTTGGAGGTTTCTGTTGTAGTTTATTTGTTTGTTTAGAGAAAATCTTCATGAAATTTCCTAAGCAGGAATGTATGGATATTTTTGGAACTGCCATATCTTCATATATATGAGGTCTGTCCAGAAAAAGTCCAGCTGTTGTTAATATAACAAGAATGGTTTGCACAACATTGATGTAACCTTGGTACAGAACAGAGCCAAGGTGGGGTAGGATATACTGTATATCTTTCTAATATTTCCTGGACACCCTGAGTTCTGGAACCCATTCCAAATCCCTATTTGGGGCCACCCTCTTGGCTGCACCTGTTACAATCCCTCCTTTCAGATATATAACCACTTTATAATCATATAAAGGACAATGGACAAAGGTCTCATCTTCTTGTATCTACTTCCAGCTGGACATGGATGTCGTCCTACCCACCCTTGGGTCTGGGGTGCCCTGAAAGGGAGGAGGTACAGCACAGAGGGAGTCCTTCCTGTAAGGGGAAAGGCCTTGCAGAATCCTGGTCAGTTGGCTGTCACCAGGAAGTTTCAGGCTTGGTGTCCAAAGGCTGGCATTACTGGACAGTTGGCATCCTAGTTGTATTTTGGAGGTGACAGATTTGGCAAGAGAATTGGAAGGCACAATTAAATCATGAGCACTAAATGACAAGGGCAGGGACTTAAGTAAAGAATGGCTTATTTGGAGGAAGGTGTACAAGGCAGGCTACACCTATCCAAAACTCTTGTGGTCCACTATACTTTATTTGGACTGTGGGGAATATATTAGGATTTCCCTCCTTTCAGATTTATGGGCCCTTTATGTCCAAGCCATTAGGACAGAAAAGGGAAAATCAGTTTTAAAGTGAAGCCCACAGACTGCCTGAACCCGTCACCAACCCAGCCACTTAGTTCAGCCAAACTGTTGAGTCTCGGGGGGTGATGATGAAGATGGGTTCCTTAAGTGAGTTCTATATTGCAACCAATCACTCAGGTGATGAGGTCATAGGCATATGCCCTATGAAAATAGAAGAACACACAGGTTAAATCACACAAGAATCCCCCAAACAGTCTCTGCGTCTGTGAGATGGTCTTTTGGGAAGACGTTCAGTTGCAAGGTCCTTCCTGCAATGACATTTAATAATGGCAATTTGACAGGTCCTTTGCACCTGTAAATTGTACTTCTTTGGTGATATCACAAACCTGTTTCAACTTTCAAATGAAAACAAACTTTCAAGACAGTTAGCTGCGCCATTCTGATGTCCAATACTGAGCATTGTGATTTTCCTTGAACCACAATTTTTCTCCTTAAGATCACCCTCATTGTTATTAAAGGGATTGCTTTGAGTCCCGCTTTTAATTTTGAGTGTTCGTTTGAATAAACACACCAAGCGCAGCCTGGATCACCTATGATCTTTAAGTCTGCTTTGCTGGAACTCACACAGGGAACCTTTAAATTGACTTCTCAGTCTGCCCCTCGGGGCACAGAAGCAGAGCCACACATCCGCCATCTGGCTTTGCCTGTACCAGTGGTTGCACTCAAATCCTTGAGCCTTCCATTGTGCTTACAGGTTCCTTTTTAGCCATCTTTCAGGAAAGCAACCTTCGTTCCTTCCCTGGAAAGACTGGCATGAACCGCACAACCTACCAAAGTACCAGGCTTTTCTCGTGGGCTTTCGCTAGCTTCCCAAGTCAATCCCAGTTCCTCAGGGCTTTCTGGTGACTACCAGAACCCAGATATGCCTTCTTCAGGCATGACATTCCAGTCAAAATCTCAGTTAACAAAACTACTGTTAATGACTGGTCTTATTGGATTTATGCCAAGAAACCTTATGTCATCACTCACTCCTTCAAAATGCCAAATTCTGGAGGGATCAGGTAGGGAGAAAAAATACAAAGCATGAAGGAAAATCCTTTTCCTTTTGATATCCACCAAGATTGTATCCTCATGCCTTATGCATTCTATTACTAACTAACACCACATAATTCCTTCCCAAACCTTTCACTTTTCCATTTGTCTTTATAGTTTCCCACAGACCTTATGCGACATTCACAAACCCTCTATATCCTTTCATACACCTTCTTCATTTACATATCTTATACTTTCCCATTTACTTTCCTACAGAGTGTGAAGTTTCAACCTTCCCTGGAATCCTCAATTGTCTTTTCAGAACAGATACAGAGCAGAATCCAAAACACAGAGTTCCAGAACAATACACAGGTAGAAACATTCTCTTGCACCAATGCGTCCATTGATGTCTTACAGAGATATGCTCTTTCAGGCTGGGTCTCCTGGCAGAGACATGCTCCTTTGTCTCAGGCTGAAACACTCATCAGCCCTGCATGACCCTTCCTGGGTCCTGAGTGGCAAAGGCATTCTCCCCAACTCGTTACAGGTGACCTTCACTAGGTCTTCAGATGACCTTAACAGGTCTTCAGATACAGAGGGTTTCTGATCAGAAACAAAACCAATGGGAGAAACTTGCTCCTTTCTCACAGAACCAAAAAAACAAGTAGTTGAGGTTTCCTTTCTTCCAGGTTTAAAACTTTCATAACCTTTATACATATTTTTACCCATCCAGATTTAACCATTATTCAATTTTAATCCGTGTTCCTTTCCCACACTGGGAAGGACTATACTTAAACTCAGTACTTAAACTCAGTATGTGGCAGCCAAAAGTCCCTAGCACTATAAGTACCTTCCATTAAAAGTCCCTAGATTCGCAGGGACATCCTGCAGCTTTCTGAAGCTTAGACCTTGCAAACACCCTATAAATCAGATGGTCACCCTTGGACCCCACCCAGTTCATGACCTTTGTAACCAGAGCCCTCCCTATCAGAACCAGTTGCACAGAGAACCTGACTGGTGCAGTGCCCACACAGCAGCAACACGCAGCCCATAATCTGAAGAGAACCCTTAGCCCACCACCTTGCCCAGTTCCAAGATTACAGGACTCTCACATGACCCATCATCCAAGATGGTGGCACCCATGCACCCTGGGTCATCCAAGGTGGCAACTTGCATGCAGGACCCATCCTCCCTGGTGGGGCACTCACGTGGCTCATCCTCCATTTTACCCAAAATGGTGGCTCACCCACACGGCTTGCTGTCTGATCCCCAACATACATGCAGGCTTGGCTTACAGAGCCTAGGGGTTTGCTTCCTCCCCAAACCTGAGTACAGGTTCCCTTAGTGCCACCTGGGCTTGCCAAAAGTGTAAGTGAGCAGACTGGGGCATACTAACCAAACCATTATTCCAAAACTGTTCAGAAACCAAGTTTTCAACCAAAACACTTTCACATCTCTGCTCCCTCCCTGTTTCATTTCCTTTTCACCTTTCCCGGTGAGATTAGGCAGCCAATGCCCTCAGGAGAAATGCAGAGAAATTCTCAGAGACTGGGAAAATTCCTAAGTCTCACTCTCTTGCACTTGAGGGGGTCAGTCTGCCACAGACAATTATTGTCCTGGGGGAGTTGCCAAAAACTCTTACAGAACAGGGCCAAGGGGGGTAGGATATACTGTATATCTTTCTAATATTTACTGGATACCTTGAGTTCTGGAACCCATTCCAAATCCCTATTTGGGGCCCCCCTCTTGGCTGCACCCTGTTACAACCTGGTAGCCAAGGAGAGTGAACTGGAATGTGCATGTGTGAACAATGATGACTTCACTGTACTAGTCAGTGGGGGTGGTAGATGCCATTGAGTGAGCATGTGTACTGTGTGGTCGTCACATTCAAAATGACTGAGCAAGTAGAGCAATGAATCTGCATAAAATGTTGTGTCAAGCTTGAACATTCCTCTGGAAACTATTTGCGTGATTCAGACAGTCACATCTGTGGGCAACTGGTGATTGGCAGCTTCATCATGATAACACACCCACTCATGCATCACATCTTGTGCAGTTTTTTTTGCAAAACATCAAGTCATCCAGGTGACTTAGTGCCACCACAGCACAGATTTGATGCCCTGTGACTTCTGGCTTTCCCCAAAACTAAAATCATCTTTGAAAGGGAAGAGATTTCAGACTGTCAGTGAGATTCAGGAAACTATTACTGGGCAGCTGATGGCAATTGAGAGAACTGTGTGAGGTTCCAAGGTGCCCACCTAAAGGGGACTGAAGTGTCATTGTCCTATTTACAATGTTTCTTGTATCTCATATTTTCTTCAATAAATGTCACTATTTTTCATAGTACCTGGCTGGATATCTTTTGGACAGACCTCGTATTTCTTTAGTCCTGAAAGGGGAATGATTCTTTTATAGAGTGTAGAATTCTTGGGCTTCTGTTCTTGTCATTCAATAGGTTATACATTCCACTGTGTTCTAGCTTCTAGTGTTAAGCCTGATGTCATTCTGAGCTCTCTTCCTTTGTAGGTAATGTGTTCCTACTGTCTGAAAGGTAGCCCAATTTTTCTCTTAACTACTGGAATTCAGAAATATTTTTCTCCACTTGGTTATGCCTAGGGATGTGTTTATGTGTAGTTAGCCTTCTTTTTACTCTTGTGCTGTTTCAGTGTACAGATTTAAGTGTTGTTGCATTTCAGAGAAAGTTTCTTCTGTTAACTACTTCCTTTCCTTATTTATTAGTTATGTCCTTCTTGAATTGCTGTTATTTGTAGGTTCTATGTACTGAATGAGCCTTCTGAGGCTCATATCTTTTCTGTCATGATTACTCTCATTTTGTCTTTGTATTCTTTTTCTTGATGTTATTTCTTCTGAGTCACATAATGTGAAATCATGTATTTTAGCCTAGAAAGTCTAATTGTGTATAGGTGTGTGTGCACGCATATGTATTGCTACTCTTGAAGTTTCTAAGTGTCCTTCCTGTTTTTTTGGATAAGGTTTTTTTTTTTTTTTTTTTTTGTCCATCAACTGCTGTGTTTAATTTGACTTATATAATTGTTTTTCAGAATGCTTATTTTTTTTCTGGTGGGTTAGCCCCCTATTATGTTTTACTGTGGTGTTTTTGAAGTTGTCAGTACTGAGTTCTGTTTGTTGTAATCTAAGTGGCAATAGGCCTTCACGTGGTTGAACATAACTGTATCTGCTTCTGAGGACAGGAAGAGCATATATCCCCTAGTATTTTTCTCATCTTAAGGACAGAATCCAGCAAACATTTATTGACCACTTGGACTCCTTGGCAAAGAGACTCTTCTGGAGTTTATAGATTTTCTGTTTAGGATTCATGGCTCTCTTCAGGCCAAGCTGTATCCAGGAGCTGTTCCTTTTACATTCTTTCCTGGAGTTCTTTGAAGCTAATCATTAACTTTCATCTCGTCCATGAGAGAGAAGAGCCCATTGGCTGTACTTGGCTGTCACTTTTCTCCGTGTGTCAGTGCTTTGCATAAGCTTAGTTGCTTGCTGACAATAGGGAAATAGAGGCCATGAAATTTAGAGTGAAGGAGTAGCACACCATGTTGGTTTTGCCATATTCCTACAGCAGAAATATCTAACCTGGGTTATCTGGACCTCTTTGATGAGCTTTATGGGAGTCTGTGTTTATGCCATTGAGTCAGCTATAACTCCTGGCAACCTTGTGAATGAATGATTTCTGCAATGTCCTGTGCTCAGTAGCCCTGCTTAGCTCCTGTACACTTATGCCTATAGCTTCTTTTATGGAGTCAGTCCATCTCAGTTTGGTCTTCCTCTTTTCTTGCTGCTTCTTTTTTTGCCCAACATTATTATCTTTTCCAGAGAACCTTGCCTTTTCATGATATGCCCAAAGTAGGACAACTTTACTTTAGTCATTTTTGCCACCTGTAATGTTTCAGGATTAATTTGCTACAGGGCCAACTTGTTCATCTTTTTGGTAGTTCATAAAGCTTTCCTTCAGCAGTGTATTTCCAATGAATCAATGTTTTTTTCTTACTAGCCTTCTTCACTGTTCAACTTTCAAATCTGTACATAGTAATTTGGAATACGAGGGTATGAATGATCTTAACTTTTGCTCTTGACACGTCTTTGCTCAATGACACATCTTTGCTTTTGGTCATCTTTCTTAATTCTTCCATTGTTGACCTACCTTGTCTCAGCCTTCTCTTGATTTCTGAGTTGCAGCCTGTATTTGAATTGATCACTGAAGCAAGGTAAACAAAATCTTTAACGATATCAAACAAGATTGGGCGTGTTCAGGGTGGTATGGTCGTGGACCCAAATCTTTAACAATTTCAATGTCTTCATTTAAAGTTGCATATTTCTAGTATAGTAATCATTTTTGTCTTCTTGATATGTAAATGCAGTCCTGCTTTGGCACTCCTTTTATTTTTATTAGAAGTAATTTTAAATCATTGCTATTTTCTGTGAGTAGGATGGTATCATCTGCATATCTTAAGTTACTGATATTTCTTCAACCAATTTTCATTCTTCCTCTAAATTTTGTCTATTTATGAATTAGTTTTTTTTCAGATGGCACACTGAACATCAAATTCATAACTGGGCAGATCTTAAGTTACTGATATTTCTTCAACCAATTTTCATTCTTCCTCTAAATTTTGTCTATTTATGAATTAGTTTTTTTTCAGATGGCACACTGAACATCAAATTCATAACTGGGCAGTTTTCACTGCCAGTCTTAAATACAGCCATCATTTTCAAGATGAGCATACAGAAATGCTATGTTGAGGCCTGAATATACCTTTGAAATTTGTCTCTGTGTCTGTAATTGTTAATTTCCAAATCTAAGTTATTTTTAGATTTTAGTTTTTTTTTTTAAACAGCCTTTATATAGTGTACAAGGTTTTGTGAGTTAGAAAACGCCCAAATAGAATGGAATAAGATTGTGTAGTAATTAAATGCCTAAACACAATCAGCTGGCTATTCCATATCTACGAGAACACAGAGGTAAATTGTTCCTCTTTTGTTAGACCACAGACAGTTGCTTATATTGGTTGCCACAATGAAGGAAGAATCTACTTTTGCCACGGAAGAAAAAGTGCAATAAAATTGTTGAAATTCTTTGAAGGCCAGACATCCTCATATCCTATTAGAGGTAATTCTGCATAATTTAGGATCTTCATATTTCAGAAAGATTTTAGAAACTCTTTTTTAGCAAGTTGATTGATAAAAAGGTAAGCCCTTTGCTATTTTATTTATTTAAAGATTGAGAATTATTAAAACTAAAATTCTGGTTTCTAAGAATCAATTATAGTTGAACAAATATATTCTAATTTCAGAACTGTTTTGGATCTAAAAGATCTTCAGGACTTTTTTGGGGAAATGGATTTTTAAAATTTCATTTTTTCCAGAAGGAATGTTTTATGTCTCGGCAGAAGTTGACCTTTTAGATTATATTTAAAGTCATAGAGGCTAGTGTTCTTAGACTGGCTAGAGTAAGTCATAAATGGGATAATCTGGAATATTTGACATAAATCCCCTAGGAAACTGAGAATACAAACTGGGATGTGTTATACCTTCCCTTGATATTTATTGAGTCTTATTAGAAAGTTGAAGAAAGAAGGTTTTATTATACAGATAAAGATAGGTAAACTTGTCAGGTACTTTTAGTTTGGTTTTTGTTTTAATGCATATTGTAAACTATTTTGGTGTCTTTGAGTTCTGGACTCTAATTTTTAATTTTTCAAATTTGTCCTGTATTAGTTTCCTTAGGGCTGCCATAACAACACAACACATACTGGGTTGATTAAATGATAGTTATTTATTTTCTCACAGTTGTGGAGGCTAGAAGTCTAAAACTGAGGTGTTAGCAGGGTATATTTCTACTGGAGGCCTGTCTTTGGCTTGCAGATGGTTGTCTTCTTCCTGTGTTTTAACACAGTTTTTGTTCTGTACTGTCTGTTGCCTATGTCCTAATCTCTTCGAAGGATATCAGTCATGTTGGATTAGGGCCCACCCTAATCACCTCATTTTAATTTAAGTGTCTCTTTAAAGACCCTGTCTCCAAATATAGTTATATTCTGAAGTACTAGGGTTAGAACTTCAACATATGAATTTGGGTGGATGGATGGTGGGGGCCACAGTTCAGCCCATAGCGGTTCCCTTATCTTTTCTTCTGATTATTTGTTGTGGGATCAACAGGGAAACTCTATAATAGAACTGGTTCAGTTTTCACTGCCACTCTTTAATATAGTCATTATTTTCAAGGTGAGTTTACAAAATGGTGTGTTGGTGCCTATTTCCCAACATGCTTTTTATCTTTGAGTTCTATGGATCAAAATCTAATAACTTTAGATCTTTATTTGGAAATCCTGTATTCTCAGGAGGTAAAGCTTCAGAATTTTAATAGGTAAGAGTTAGATTCTATTCTGGACAAAGAATCTCTCTGAACCAAGAGAGCAGAACCAAAACTAATGGCATCAGTTATCCTTTTAGGCTGAAATAACAATAAACTAAAAAGATAGAGAGCTATTATGCCAAATACTGTATGAAACTCACTTTTATATAACAGGACAATTTCTTCATATTTCAACAGGTAGCCACAACTGTACACTTTGCTGATTATATCAAATAAGTTATGCTTACAAAAGATAGCTTTCCCAAACTAAGTCTCTGTAATATGTCAGTTTAGACGATGTATTTAGTAAAGATGCTACTGAAAATTATATTAACATTATTTAAATATTAGTACTTCTTAATATTTCCTCACCTTATGCCTCCTGCATCTCATATGTCTTCTCTGTAAAATGATAATGCAGTATTGAGTAATAAGTTTGTGCATATGGAGGGATTTTAACTTTCAGTGCCATGCAAGTGTTGAGTATGGTATGTCTGTTGAGTGCACCACTTTTGGGGATAGTTTCTGCTTTGACTAAGCAGCTGGACCAGCTGACAAATAATTATAACTAACTATCTCTCCAGTCAAGGAACTTTGAATACCTTTTATTACCCTCCTCTATAATGTCCAAGTTAATACATTTCATTGGTATGGCTTTTTCCACACTCTTTGTGACTTTTTCCTCTTTTAAACTTCCCTCAATATTAATTTTTACTTGTAGTTGAATATATAATAAAATGAGCCTAAATCTCACTTCCTTTGAGGAATACTTGCCTGTTACTGAGTTACCTATTAAAATTTTAGGAATTACTAAGTAAACAACACAATAAAATATTTAAAAGTTTAAGTCAGCAATAATATTTTGAACAAATTATCTGCTGTTGCTTATTTTCATTAAACATAATGGGAATGTTTTGACTGAAGAGAAAATAATGTTGTCAGTTACCTTATTTTGAAAAAGTTTTATAATCTAAAAACAGAAACTCTAATGACATTGCTTTAATTTTTAGGAATTTTATTTTGAAATTATTTCAGATGTATAGAATTGTACATTTTAGAAAATTTAAAAAATTTCAAATTATTACAAAAAATATTTGAATACCTTACTCTGTGTCTATGTCTGTATCAGTGTATCTATATCTGTCTTCTTTACCTGAAATATTTCAGAGTATATTGAAGGCCTGGTGCTCCTTTCTCCTATATATGCCCATATTTCTTAAAATCAAGAAAATTCTTTTACACTACCACAGTACCATTATCAATATTATGATATTGACAATGAAATATTACTGTCATTTAATCTGTAGATCATATTCAGATTTCACCAATTTTCTCGTCAATGGTTGTTATAGTAAAAGAAAAGAATCTGGTTCAGGATCCTGCATTACTTGTCATGTCTTTCTGTATCTGGAACATTTCCTTAGTTACTTTTTGTGAACTATGACCTTTACTTTTTCTTTTTTTGAGGACAGGACATTTATTTTACAGAATGCCCCTCATTTTATTTTGTTTTTTTTCCTCATGATTATATTCAATTTTGTATTTTTTTCATGACTACTACAGAAATTATGATGTCTTTCTATGAGCATTGTATAGGAGATACATGATGTGTATTTATTCTATTGCTGGTGAAGTTGAGTTGGTTAAGGGTGGTGTGTCTCACATTTCTCTACTGCAGAGTTACTATTTTTCCCTTTGTCATTAATAACATATTTTGCATGGAGATTCTTTAAAACTCCAGAAATATCTTATTATACATTCACTCACTAGTTTTAGATATTCCCTGGTTTGTATTTAATGAGGAATAGGCTGAAAATTACAGTAGCACTGGCAGAATTTCTGAGTGTAATTTTTATAAACATGGAGGTAGATAAATGACAACACAGTGCTAGAAAGATTGGTCACTGCTATTGAAATTTGATACATTCAATTTCAGAGGTGAAGCAAAATTTACCTCACCATTGTACTTGATAAACTCACTTACTTGTTGTTTAGGAAATACATTTGAAGCAACAGATTAGTAAGAGGGAATGGCAAAAGGGTTAGACACAAACACTGACAATAGTGACAACTTAATGGTGACCAAGAAGATAAAATTAAACTAAAATAACAGATATATATATATATATATATAAAATTAGCTGATTATATCCATCTAACTAAGGCACATAAAACTATACATACTCATTCTAGTCCTTTAGTGTGATTATGTTCCATAATGTGGCATTTGGTAATTGTAGTTGTTTGTACCTGCTTGAATAAAAGATTCATGGTGAGATAGGGGCATTGCCAGCACAAATTGATTTATCAGCTATTAATAGACCCTGCAGAATGACATTATCTTGATGAATATATTCCAGTCAGTAATTTGCCTTTGTGGATTCAGAAATTATAACTTGGTAAGGCTTACTCCCATTTTTCTATTTTTGCATGTGTGGTTTCTCTCTCTCTCTCCTCCCTTCCTCCGTCCCTCCC
>PVKU01016779.1:0-13497 GCA_004027475.1 Anoura caudifer | reverse complement strand
TTTATTTTCTAACTGGTTTGTATAGTGGGGAGATGTTCTGATCCCTGCTGGTCTCCTCATGAGTCTGGAGTCAGCTATGTGTGAGTTGGGGTGTGTCTGCTGACCTTGGCTGGGCTTTTTAGTACACTAGTGGCTCAGCTATTGTGGCTCATCTATGGAGGTCTTGGCTGGGTAAGTGAGCTCTGTCCACATGTCCCCTCTCCTCTGGAAGTTCCACCTGGATTGTTCACACAGCTGAGGCAGAATTCAGAGTGAGAACAGCCAAATTGACAAGGCATGGTAAAGCATACTGTCATTTACACCATATGTTGGCCAAAACAAATAAAAAATCCTAGGTTGATCCATTTCAAAGGTGGAGAAATAACTCTTCCTCTGGATGGTAGGAACTTCACATTGCCAAAGATTGGAAACAGACAAAGAATTGGAGTCAACGCTGAAATTGGTTTACTTACCACTTGTAAATTTCATTTCAATCAAATTTAATCTCTGCATCCCCTCCAACAAGTGAATGAAGTTAGAGTAAAAATACAATGAGTCATTGTGGAAATTCCACTCTCAAGGGTGAAACCCCTCCAAATATGAACACCAAACCTCTGTCCCTAGCTTCAGGCTTACCACTTGTAAGTTGAAAAGAAATAAAACTTTTCCTTCCAGATTTCTTGAGTCCAGGGACTTAACTCATGGATTAACAGGGCTAGGACCTTCTTCCTTTCCTTGTACCATATCATGGGCTTCCTCATGCAAACAGTGCTTTACCTTTTATTGGCCTGCTCTTCAAATGTTCATAATGATTCCCAATATGATACTTGAATTTGCTGGGGGTGGGGTGCCTGATGGTTGGAGATGTGATTTGAAATGCAGATACAACAGAGAATGGAATTTGAAAGAACAGGAGGTGTTGCTGTGTAAGTTCCACCATGAATATCCTGAATGTGAGGGTTGAGGAGAGATGAAATCTCTGAAGTCTGCAAAGTACCTGTCAGGGAGGGCAGTAAGTGATGTCACAAGTGCCCATCATGCCAGGTTCTTTTCCAGTGGAGGGCAGGTTACTGACCACTAAGTATTTACTTATGCAGAAAAAAAATCTGTAAATTTTTTATTTGTTCTTGCTATGGCATTTTGAGTGTCTATATTAATAATTATCTTCTGGGACTCTTCTAATTTCTGAAGGCTATTTTCTGTTTGCTTTTTTTTTTTTAAAGTCCTCACCATCAGATATGTTTACTGATTTGACAGAGAGAGGAAGGTGGAGACAGGCAGATGAACATCAATGTGACAGAGAAACATTGATTGTTTGCTTCCCTATGTGCCCCAACCGGGTTCAGATCCTTAACCCAGTATGTGCTGTACTGTGATGAATCCACAAATTTTTGGCATACGAGATGATGCTCCAACCAACTGAGCCATTTGTGTGGAGCAATTACCAAAAATATAGGTACACTTATTACAACAGTGTATTGACTTTGGGATGGCACTAAGCTTAAAGGGAAGTTCTGCCACAATAAAGACTTCAATAAATTACCCCTTTATTCATTTGCAAATCACAGGTGGAGAGTTAGGGATAGAGATGAGGGCTACTCTGACAGTCTCATGAAATTGTTAAAGAAATAGTCTTCCAATCCATGAACATGGTACATGCTTTTATTTGTTTGTGTCTTCCTTAATTTCTTTCTTCAGTGTTATACAGTTTTCTGAGTACAGGTCTTTTACCTCCTTGGTTCACTTTATTCCTAGGTAATTTATTTTTCTTGTTGCTATTTCAAATGGGATTTTTTTCCTGATCTTTGTTTCTGATATTTCCTTTTTGGTGTACAACATGCCTTTCATTGTTGAATATTGACAGACACTTCTCCAAGGAGGACATAGACAAGGACCAGAGATACATGAAAAGATGCTCAGCATCACTAGTCATCAGAGAGATGCAAATTAACACCACAGTATGATACCACTTCACAGTGGTAAGAATAGCCATCATAAACAAATCAACAACCAACAAGTGTTGGAGAGGTTGTGGAGAAAAGGAGATCCTAGTGCACTGTTGGTGGGATTGCAGACTGGTACAAACACTATGGAAAGCAGTATGGAATTTTCTAAGAAAACTAAAAATGGACCTACATTTTGACCAAGCATTTCCACTGCTGGGATTATATCCTAGAAACCCTGAAAGACCAATCCAAAAGAACCTATGCACCCCAATGTTCATAGCAGCACAATTAACAATAGACAAGTGCTGGAAGCAACCTAGGTGCCCATCAGGAAATGAATGGATCAAGAAACTATGGTATATTTACACAAGGGAATTCAATGCAGCAGAAAGGAAGAAGGAGCTCCTACACTTCGCAACAGCATGGATGGAACTAGAGAGCATTATGCTAAGTGAAAGAGGCCAGGCAGTGGAAGACAAATATCATATGATCTCACCTTTAACAGGAACCTAATCAACAGAACAAACAAACAAGCATAATATAACCAAAGACACTGAAATTGAGAATAAGAGAGGAGAGGGGTAGGAATTTCAAGGGAAAATGGGAAGGGTTAGAGCAACAAGAATAAAAGACACATGGACAAAAGCTAGTGGGGGTGGAAATGGGAGTGACCTTTGGAGGGCTGGGGCAGTGGGCTGAGACGGGAGTAGAAGACAAAAAACTGTACAAGAACAACAATTAAATTTTAAAAAAAGAATTACTGATAATATGCCTGTCAACCAAAAAAAGAAAAAGAAAAAAAGAAAAATACCATATGATCTCAATTATAAATGGAACCTAATTATCAAAACAAACAAGCAGCAATATATAACCAGAGCATTGAAATAAAGAACAATGTGACAGTAACCAGAGGGGAGGTAGGAGGAGATAATGGGGTGAATAGATGGAAGGGTATTAAGGAACAACTATGAAGGACACATGAACAAAACCAAGGATTGTGTGGGATCAGAGGAGGGAAGTGGAGATAGCTCAGGTAGTGGGTGGAAAATGCAGGCTACTGTACTTGAACAACAATAAAAAAAAATTTTAAAAAGGCCATATAAATTAACAAAAAGAAAAAAATTAAAATTAGGAACAACAAAAAAAGAAATAGTCTTAATTTTTATGCACCATGATTCCTATCATGTGTCCTCAAGCCACAGAAACCCTTCAATGCTTCCACTAAGTGCTCTCAAGTGTCCTCTACCAATCGCAGATTATGAGGAAACACAGTTGTGTCTTCCAGAGGTCTCATCAGTGCTTCCACCTCCCTGCCCTGTCTGGGGCTATAGAACAGGAACCTCAAAACAAATGTTCTATTCCCGAGTCTTGAGGGAGATTCTGGATTACCAGAGTATCTTCTTTCTCCCTTCTATCTTTTCTGGTGTTAGCCTCCTTTCTGGGGAATCCCTCCCATTGTTTCACTACTTCTCATTTCCCACCATGTAGGCCATGTCTGTTTACCTCACTCAACTGTCTGGTTTTACAAACTCTGCAAATATTTATTAAGCAATTACTGTATGATAAGCACTAAAATATATTCCATGGAGGAAGAAAATAGTAAGATCTATTCCTTCTTTTAAGCTCACAGTCTAAACTTGGGCAAAGTCATGCAAATAAATAAATGCAGTACTGCCAGGTGTTACTGTAATCTTGCTGAAAGGATCACCAAATAGTCAACTCCTCCTGCAGGTCCATGAAAGCTTCACAGATGAGCCTAAAATAGCATTGAAACTTGAAGGACAAGTGCAGTTGTATTCCAGGTGCAGAAGGAAATAAGTAACACCAGAAAATGCTACAGAAAAATAACTGGGCATTATAATGAAATGTTAAAGTGTAGTTAGGAAATGAAAAATAGCTGCTAGTACATGATGAACAATGAGGGACAGAGGATAAAAACTGAACCATGAATCTAGCTCTGTGGGGAGCCACCAGATAACAGAGAGTCTTATATTCTGGCTAAATGATTGCGATCAAATTTAAAATATTGGAGATTCAGTGCAGAATTTCTGGCAAGTGATGTCCAGAATCAGTCTCACCCTGTGGAAAGGTCATCCCAGATGAAATTTTTATCTTCATGTCATGATATCAAAGTCATAGATAAAAATGATGACGTGGGTATACCATGATGGCAGTGGGCAAATTCATAGAGCAAAAGAGGTTACCAGAGGATGAGGTAAGAGAAAATGAGGGGTCATTGCTTCATAGATACAGGATTTCTGTTTGGGGTGATGAAAATGTAAGGTGGTGATGGTTGGACATTGTGAATGTACTTAATGCCCCTGAATTCACATTTAAAATGGTGAAAATAGGAAATTGCTTATATTTTCTTGCATCCTGTTGAGTATGTTCAGTATTGCACTCTTAAATTCTCTGTAATTTTTAGCACATGTTTCCATGTGCTCAAGTTTGCTTTCTGGAGACTTTTCTTTTCTTTCTGAGCTGTCTCACTACTGTGCTTATTCATGCTATTTGATGGGTTCCTTCTCTGTCTAGGCATCTCTGTAGTGTGGCACTTCTCTAGAAGATTACTAGGAAGAGGTCTTGCTATTATTTTCTAGGAAGTGGCACTGAGACAACAGTTTTTGAGCTCTGTGAAATCCCAAAGTTGATCCCAGTCGCTGCTGTCAGTGTAGCAGCAATGCTCAAGGGTGGGGTTTTCTGGGGTAACCTGACTGACTTTTTTGTTTTGCCTTCTTGTTATAGGTGAACTTGGACCTCCGTGGAGCCCCCTCAGCACCCCAACTTGGGGTGAGTGACAGAGTGAAATCCTTACTCAGGGGAAATAGTGATTCTATAGTAACTGTTTTTGGCTTTGTGGATAAAGTACTCCACAACCTGACAACAAGGGTAATGGAAGGTGAGCTTTAGGAGTCTATAGGACAGCAGGACTCAGTGGCTCTTTTTCTTTGTCTGGAATGCCAACTGCCTGACAGCCACAGCTGAGCCCGTGCTGTGTCCTTTTCCTGGTCCATCGTATCTTCTTGCCTCCCCTGTTTGTTCCCTCTGGCCCACCTTTAAATGTTTCAATATGCAGATCTCTGAGGCATACATGTACGTTGAGCAGGGAATCCTTTGTCAAATTATAGCTGTTCAAATTGTTGACATTTCTGGGGGAGAGACCAAGGGGATCTCTCACACTGCCATTTGTCTGACATCACTCCCCTTTACCCATCTTTAAAGCCAGCAGTGTAGCATTTTTAATCCTTGCTCTGATACCAAATCTATCTTCTTCCTCCCTCTTCTACATTCAGAGAACCATGGGTATTACATTAGCCTCCCCTATGTAGATATTGCCAATTGTAACTTTTAAATTTATTATCAGTGATAGCTAACATACAAAATTATATTAATTTCAGATATATAACGTAGTGATTCAATATTTATATACCTTACAAGTTGATGGCTACAGTAAGTCTAGTAACCATGTCACCGTACATAGTTATTACAGTATTATCGACTGTGTTCCCTATGCTGTACTTTACATCCCCATGACTTACGTTATAACTGGATGTTTATACTTCCTAATCCCCTTCCTGTTATTCTCCCATTCCACACACTCCCTCCCTCGTAACCATCAGTTTGTTCTCTGTATCTATGATTTTGTTTCTGTTCCATTTTGTTTATTTATTTTCTTTTTTAGATTTCCCTTTGCTTTTTTCCCAGGTGGAAGAGATACCTTCCACCATTTCTCAGTGTGAATCAGCTACCTGAGCTCTACATCCTACTCCAGTCAGTGCACTGCTATGCTTTTTTCCTTCTAAGTAATTTATTAAGGTAAAATTGTATAATACAACTGGAGCATGATTACAATATACAGTGTGATGAATAAAAGTCATAGAAATTATAGTCCATACCTTATGTTTCCAGCTGTGTATAAGTCAAGAAAGTGCACAATAAATTTTAATGACTTCTCAATGTAATTGTTAAACCTGAGCCTCAATTTCCTTATTTCTAAAGGTTAAAGTAGGGTAACAAATATAACTTTAGATGAATGTTGCAAGAAATAAATGAGATGTGAACATGTTTTGTTGGGTCCAAATAAACTGTTCAAAGGTAAAGTTGTATGTGTGTGTGTATGCTTATTTGCCTACATTTTATTTCAAATAAACACACACATTTATGTATACAAACACAGGCCCATATATAATCTCATATATGAAAAAATACTTAAGAGAAAGTTGAAAGGGATAAAAATGAAAGGAATGAATATAAAATTTAATGTAAGAAAATTTTATATAAAATTTAAAGATGGAGATATTTAGACACAAAGATTTAAAGTAAATGGTACACATAAATTAAAATGAATTCCTTTTCTATATTAGTGTCTCAAAAGCATAAAATCTGAAGTCCATTGACACTTTAGCAGGAAGAAATTGCCTACCAGCCAGAGAGGCTGAATATCTACAGAATAATTATACATGTCTTCCACTAGAGGAGGGAATGCAATGCAAAATGCCTTTACCCAGGGTAGGCTAAAGGAACGCAGTGAGACACTTTAACTCAGTTTCCTAAAACATTCCTTTGGATAATTGTCTGTATTCAATTATTAACACTATTGTAAAATTGCAACAACAGTGACTTATAAACAAACACATTTAATCTCCTACAATTCCTGAGGTCTCATGGGGCTAAAATCAAGACATTTGCAGGGTTACCTTTCATCTGGAGGCTACAGGGAAGAATCTATTTACTTTTCTATTCCAAGATTAGATCATAGTGCAAAAAACCCCAAATGTATTTCTTATAAGTAACAAATATTTCATAGTGAGGAACTAAATGACAGCACTTGTGATACGAGGTTGAAATTGCAAACTGTTTTGGCCAATGTGTCATGAAGCCCAGCATGTAACACTCAAGGTTTAATCAAAGGAACTTAGTTCTCCCCCTTGTTGAAAAGAAAAATAGCAATTTTCTGTGGACATGGGGGGCTAAGTCCCTACCACAATTCAGTATTTGGAGATTTGAGTTTTCTAATCCAGACTGGATCCTCAGTCTTAAATTTGGAGAAATTTTAAATGAGGGTTGGGATAATGTGCTGGGTGGTTAGTCTTCTGGAACCCATAGGCTTTATGAGGAGGAACTAGTAAAACTAGGATTCACTGGACTTCCAAGCTGGTGTTTTGGGAACACAGAATCTCCAGGAAAATGGTCCCTTCTGTCTAGACCCACAGGGAAATCACGCAATTAGAGGTTGGATTAACAAGATGTGAATGTACCTAATGAGCAGACATGGGGAGCTGTAAATAGCTCCCATCTCCAGTCTCTCAGCATGTGTGACCTTGGGCTGGATGAGACCTGGTTGTTGCTTTTGGAACCCTAAGTTTGTGTAGGAGACCAATGCTTGCCTCTTTCCTGCTGTCTTGTCTGAGCAGAGCTTCAGCCTCCATTGTCATCCATTCAGAGGCTAGACTTTCTTCACTGGGTGTTCATCCTCTGAGGGCTCAGGATAAGGTGAGACCAAGGGTGTAGTAGGTGCTCCAGGAAAAGGTGAGAGAGAGCCAAAGCCAAGCATGTTCACCTGAGGTCTCTTGACAGCATCAGCCTATGGTTGTTTGCTTGCCTGATTAACTAGTTCATGATTTGTTTGTGATGCTAAAAAGAGAAGTGAACATTGAAGTCAGCAACACATGGGTCATTGCTCCCAATTCACTGATGGAAGCCCAATTGAAGTGGCAATGGGAGGCATAAAGGATTTCAAGTGAAAGTAGAACACGTGCAATGAATTTTGCAACTAAAGGGAGTAGGAAAAGAGAGTACTAGGTGTGGAGAGCTGTGCAGTAAAGTGAGGGCAGTTCTTTATTTCTATCATGGGGCATATTCAACACTGTTTCATATTGATGAGTCAGACCTATATTCAATATACATCTTGCAAATATGACCTTGCAACAGTGGTGAGGAGATGTACATTCCACAGTATCTCCTTTCACTCTGGGCATTCGATTAGCATGAAAATGAATTTATTAGATAAGTAAAAAGAGGTGTGCTAAATAGCTTAACTTTGCCATAGCTTAACTTCATTTCCTTGACCTGAATACATTCATGGGTTAGTTATTCATTTGTTTCCTCTATTGTAAATTATTTGCAAGTTCTAGACATATGCAGAATGGGGTCAGCATGTTTTGATTTCTGTTTTTTATTGCATTCTTCTGTACAAGGATTTGGAGGGGTTTTTTCCACAAACTTTGTTGTTATCATTGAGTACTTTTATGTACATGTATGTGGAGAATTGTCAGTATTTATTAACTGTGTGGGCTCAAATCTATCAATCAGTCACATTGTCTTCTCTCCATTGCTTTTTTATTTTTTACTTTTCTTACTGAAAAATATATAGCGGTTACTTTTATATTCTTCATTTGTGAATCCTTGCTATAAACAATGAGAGTGAATGTTCTTCTGTGTACTCAGCACTAATAAGTCACCGTACATACATACTGCCAACTTGTTCACATCTCCATCATTCTTTATTGCTCCTTTGGCCTCCTGTGGTTATCTCTATTTTCAAAATTGGCATTATCTTCTAATGTCCTCTGGAAGGCATTCTTTTTCTCCCTTTTCTTATTTTTATTTATTTTTTTCACACAATAGTTTTCATGTACATTCATGAATTCAGCAAAGGCATAATATACAAAATCAGTGCATGTTGGAGGGAGGTATCCACTCAAAAGGCATTTAACAGACTAACTCATTTTGTTTTATGATCCCAGGTCTTTTAGAAATTTGTGATTATTTCATAAATATTGGAACTAGTGCAATATGAACATAAATATGCTACATGAGTAAGCAATTCTACTTTTAATTACATATCCAAAAGAAAGGAGTGCATGGGTATAGCAAAGATATAAACAAACTGTTCACAGCAGCATTATTTTGTATATTTTTTAACAATTTTTTATTGTTGTTCAAGTAGTTTTCTGCCTTTTCTCCCCAGCCCTCCCCACCTCCTTCCCCTGTTTCCACCCCCTTGTTATTGTCCATGTGTCCTTTCTAATTGTTCCTGTAAACCCTTCATCCTTTTTCCCCATTATCCCCTCCCCTCTCTTCTCTGGTCACGGTCAGCCTGTTCTCAATGTCAGGGTCTTTGGTTGTATTTTGCTCGCTTGTTGTTTTGTTGATTAGGTTCTTGTTAAAGTGGAAGGCACTCTTTATAAAGATTTGACTGATGATTAGCTGTACCTTCCATAAGCAAATTTGAATCCATATATCTCTATATAAGAAGAAATTGTCACTTAGATATTGCTTTCTACCTGATTTTAAAAACCATTTTACAACATTCTTTTATTTCCAAGCCTTTTGCAATTTAACCCGGGATCAGTGGCCCATGTTGATATTGTTATTATTTTCTCACTTAATACAAATTAATTTGAGTCTCATTTAATTATTTTTCAAACAATAGTTTTGTGATCAGTATACTTAACCTAATTACATTGCTGCTGGTACTCTTTATTCCATAAGGTTTTAGTTTCTTTCTTTAAATCTTATCTTCCTATGCTATGCTCATATACACACTCATGTGCATTTATACAAATGCATAAAGAGAATCCTGGCACATCAGAAATGATCTTTATGTGTTGTACACTTTTTTTTTTTTCAGAAATGTAGGCCTCTTTTATTTTTAACTTATTATTTTTAATAGTTCATTTTTTAAATTTATTTTTTATTTTAATTGTTGTTTTTGTACAGTTTTCTGTCTTTTTGCTCCCATTCCAGCCTACCACCCCAGCCCTCCCCACCCGCCTCCCATTTCCACCCCGGCTAGTTTTTGTCCATGTGACCTTTATACTTGTTGCTCCAAACTCTTCCCCTTTCCCCCTGAAATTCCCTCCCTTCTCCCCTCTGGTGACTATCAACCCCTTCTCAATTTCAGTGTCTTTGGTTATATTATGCTTGTTTGTTTGTTTTTTTGATTAGGTTCCTGTTAAAGGTGAGATCATATGGTATTTGTCCTTCACTTCCTGGCTTAGTTCACTTAGCATAATGCTCTCCAGCTCCATCCATGCTGTCGCGAAGGGTAGGAGTTCCTTCTTTCTTTCTGCTGCATAGAATTCCATTGTGTAAATGTACCAAAGTTTCTTGATCCATTCATTTCCTGATGGGCACCTAGGTTGCTTCCAACACTTGGCTATTGTAAATTGTGCTGCTATGAATATTGGGGTGCATAGATTCTTTTGGATTGGTGTTTTGGGGTTCTTAGGATATAATCCTAGCAGTGGAATTGCTGGCTCAAAAGGTAGATCCATTTTTAGTTTTCTTAGAAAATTCCATACTGCTTTCCATAGTGGTTGTACCAGTCTGCAATCCCACCAACAGTGCACTAGGGTCCCCTTTTCTCCACAACCTCTCCAACACTTGTTTGTTGCTTTGTTTATGATGGGCATTCTGACAGGTGTGAAGTGGTATCTCATTGTGGTTTTAATTTGCATCTCTCTGATAGCAATCGATATTGAGCATCTTTTCATGTGTCTCTGGATCCTCTGCATGTCCTCCTTGGAGAAGTGTCTGTTCATGTCCTTTGCCCAATTTTTAATTGGGTTGCTTGTCTTCTTAGAGTGGAGTCGTATAAGTTCTTTATATATTTTGGAGATTTAAACCCTTGTCTGAGGTATCATTGGCGAATATATTTTCCCATACAGTTGGTTCTCTTTTTATTTTAATACTGTTTTCTTTAGCCATGCAGAAGCTTTTTATTTTGATGAGATCCCATTTGTTTATTCTTCCCTTTATGTCCCTTGCTTTAGGGGACATATCAGTAAAAATGTTGCTGCATAAAATGTCTGAAATTTTCCTGCCTATGTTCTCCTCTAGGACTTTAATGGTGTCATGGTTTATATTTAAATCTTCTATCCACCTTGAGTTTATTTTTGTGTATGGTGTAAGCTGGTGCTCGAGTTTCATTTTTTTGCATGTAGCTGTCCAGTTCTCCCAACACCACTTGTTGAAGAGGCTACTTTTACTCCATTTTATGTTGTTGCCTCCTTTGTCAAATATTAATTGACCATAGAGACTTGGGTTTATTTCTGGGCTCTCTGTTCTATTCCACTGGTCCATGTGCCTGTTTTTGTGCCAGTACGAGACTGTTTTGATTACAGTGGCCTTGTAATACAGTCTGGTGTCAGGTATTGTGATCCCTCCTACTTTGCTCTTCTTTCTCAAAATTGCAGCAGCTATTCGAGGTCGTTTATGACTCCATATAAATTTTTGAAGTGTTTGTTCTATATCTGTGAAATATGCCATTGGTAATTTGCTAGGTATTGCATTGAATCTGTAAATTGCTTTCAGTAGCATGGACATTTTAATGATGTTAATTCTTCCAATCCACGAACACGGTGTATGGTTCCATTTGTTTTTGTCTTCCTTAATTTCTTTCTTCAGTGTTGTGTAGTTTTCTGAGTATAGATCCTTTACTTCCCTGGTTAGGTTTATTCCTAGGTATTTTATTTTTCTTTTTGCTATATCAAATGGGATTTTTTCCTTGACTTCTCCTACTGCTCTTTCGTTGTTGGTATACAAAAATGCCTTTGATTTCTGAATATTGACTTTGTATCCTGCTGTTTGGCCAAATTCATTTATTAGGTGAAGCAGCTTTTTGGCCGAGTATATAGGATTTTCTATGTACACTATCATGTCATCCGCAAACAATGATAGCTTTGTTTCCTCCTTTCCAATTTGGATGCCTTTTATTTCCTTTTCTTGTCTAATTGCTGTGGCTAAAACTTCCAATACTATATTGAATAGAAGTGGTGAAAGTGGACAACCTTGTCTTGTTCCTGATCTTAGTGGAAAGGATTTTAATTTTTTCCCATTGAGTATGATGTTGGCTGTAGGTCTCTCATATATGGCCTTGATTGTGTTGAGGAATGCTCCTTCTATTCCCACTTTGCTGAGTGTTTTTATCATAAATGGGTGCTGTACCTTATCAAATGCTTTTTCCACATCTATTGATATGATCATGTGATTTTTGTCTTTGCTTTTGTTTATGTGATGTATTACATTTACTGATTTGCGAATGTTGAACCAACCTTGCATCCCTGGGATGAATCCCACTTGGTCATGGTGTATGATCTTTTTAATGTATTGTTGGATGCGGTTTGCCAATATTTTGTTGAGAATTTTAGCATCTATGTTCATCAGCGATATTGGCCTAAAGTTTTCTTTCTTTGTTGTGTCTTTATCTGGTTTGGGGATTAGGATGATTCTGGCTTCATAAAAAGAGTTTGGGAGTTTTCCATCTTCTTGGATTTTTTGGAATAGTCTATGAATGATAGGGGTTAGCTCTTCCTTGAATGCTTTGTAAAATTCTCCTGTGAAACCATTTGGTCCCGGGCTTTTGTGTGTTGGGAGTTTCTTGATTACAGCTTCTATTTCCTATGCTGTTATTGGTCTGTTCACGCTTTCTGTTTCTTCCTCATTGAGTTTTGGGAGATTATATTTTTCTAGAAACTTGTCCATTTCACCTAGGTTTTCAAATTTCTTGGCATATGGTTCTTCATAGTAATTTCTACAATCCTTTGTATTTCTGTGGTGTCAGCAGTAATCTCTCCTCTTTCATTTCTGATTGTGTTTATTTGGGTCCTCTCTCTTTTTTTCTTGATGAGCCTGCTTAATGGCTTGTCAATTTTGTTTATCTTTTCAAAGAACCAGCTCCTGGATTCATTGATCCTTAGAATTGTGCTTTTAGTCTCTATGTCATTTAAATCTGCTCTGATCTTGGTTATTCCCTTCCTTCTACTTGCTCTGGGCTGTCTTTGTTGTTGTTCCTCAAGTTCTTGTAGGTGTAGGGTTAAGTTGTTTGTTTGAACTGTTTCTATCTTTTTTAGGTAGGCTTGTATCGCTATGAATTTCCCTCTGAGGACTGCCTTTGCTGTGTCCCATAAGTTTTGGGTCGTTGTGAGTTCATTTTCATTTGTTTCCAGAAACATTTTGATTTCCTTCCTAATTTCATTCTTGACCCATTCATTGTTTAATAACATGCTTTCAGTCTCCATGATTTTGAGGATTTTGGGTTTTTCCCATCAGGGTTGGTTTCTAGTTTCAGACCGTTGTGGTCAGAGAAAATGCTTGGTATGATTTCAATTTTCTTGAATTTGTTGAGGTTTGTTTTGTGTCCTATCATGCCGTCTATCTTTGAAAATGTTCCATGTGCATTAGAAAAAAAAATGTGTATTTAGTTTCTTTGGGATGAAGGGCTCTATATATACCAGTTAATCCCATTTCATCCAGAATGTTGTTCAATGCCACAATAATTTTGTTGATTTTTTGTTTGGAAGATATGTCCATTTTTGACAATGGGGTGTTAAAATCCCCTACTATAATTGTGTTGCTGTCAATATCTTTCTTGAAGTCCTCCAAGATTTTTTAAATGTATTTAGGTGCTCCTATGTTGGGTGCATATATATTTACAATGCTTATGTCTTCTGGCTGGATTCTTCCCTTGAGTATCATGAAGTGACCTTCTGGATCTCTCTTTATGGCTCATCTTTTGAAGTCTATTTTGTCTGATATGAGTATTGCTACTCCAGCTTTTTTTTTTTTT
>PVKU01016778.1:0-13497 GCA_004027475.1 Anoura caudifer | reverse complement strand
GAGTGACTGCCTTTTGTCGTCACTGAAGTATATGCACTGAATGAAGGCTTTTTGAGTGCAGTAAAGTTTAGAAATCTTTCACCAGTAATTCTGCTGGTATTATCAGAGTTCACAGAGAAGAGAGGCTTTATGAGTGCTCTGAATGTAGGATATCCTGTAGCTGTAGCAGTCACCATACCAATATCAAATAGTTCACTCAGAAGAAAGGCCTTATGAGTACAGTGACTGGGAAATGTTTTATCTGTTAAAATAACCTCCATTGTCATGAGCTAGTTCACACAGGAGAATGGCCTTATGGCTGCAGTGACTGTGGGAAGTCTTTTTCTTGTATCAGGAATCTCCATTATTAGTTTACACTGTAGAAATGCCTATTGAGTTTTGTGGATATGGGGGATCTTTTACCACTAGCCATGATTTCCATTTCATCAGAATTCACAATGAGTTTTTATAAGTTAAGTAATTTTGGGGAATCTTTTGTTGCTTTGTTATATTTTTGAGAGTTCACAGAGGTGAAAGGTTTTATATATATATATATATGCAATGTGATAACTTTTTTTCTTATAACACTAAGCTCCTTTATTCAGAGATTCCACTCTGAGGAAGAGCCTTATGAGTACAGTAAATGTTGGAAATGCTTTTTCTGTCCTTTCTTTTTACTTATCATCAGAGAGGTCACACAGGATATAGGCCTTATGGGCACATCAAATTTAAATATTTTATCTCAGAGTCATAGTCACTTTAATCACACTTCAAACTGGTTAAAGGCTTCACATGTAAAGTGAACTTGGAAAATCTGTAGCAATAAGTTTATACCCTTGGAACACTGGAGTGTTCTCACTGTGTAAATGGTTATATTTCGGGAAATGTATATTTTTTCCAGTACAGTGACACTGAAGAGAACTTTCTGAGGAACCTCTGAATTTAATTATATATGTTCACAGTGTGGACATGTCTCAGATTTTAATGTTTAAATTCTGAAGAACCTAATGAAGTAGGAAGTAAACCAATTGTGACTTTACACATTCTTACTCATAGTGTATGGGGGTTGTTTCTCCCCATCTAACAAAATCCTGAGTGTTTTCTATTTATCATTTCTAGCTCTTTTTACATGTTCATCATGCTCTCTCTGTTGTTTTAGTTGCATTTTCCCTGAGGATTTATAATGAGCATTTTTGTGGGTGTATATGCACTACTGACATGCTTTTAGTATATTGTGTGCTCACATAATTTACCTACTGTATTAATTTCAGCTGACTTCTGTAACAGGATATAAAACAAGTAAAGATATGTGTTACAATGTGACCTCTTTCACTCCTTCAATATCATGTAATTTTCTCTGTCTGGAAAATTGTTGGAATAATTGTTTTTAATAATGGAAAATATTTCCTAATTATTCAGAATTTTTGATGTACAAAAACATAGTAGTACATATCATATACTTTGTGGAATACTCTGCATTATTAACATTCTTTTTCACTTTTGTAAGTGCAAACAGTAATATAAATAAAAAGCAAAGGACTAACCACTGCCTTCATGATTGTCAATAGAGGTAACAAAATTCTGTAAACACTTACTGGTGGTATTAGTATTCCAGGATTTGCTTTTTGATGATTTTTTTTTTTTAATTCATCCATTAGTTGGTCCAGAGCAGTTAATGTATTTCTCAGGAAATCAAATATCAGGAAGGTAATGGGTTTTTTCAAGGTCACACAGCAGAGGTCAGGTACAAGAGGCTTGATTTAAAGTTATTAGTGTGATTCCAGAGCTGGGGACATTCCCTATTGTGGTATATTAAGGCCTCAGAACAGGGCAGGAGGACAGTAAAGATCAACAAAATGGGAGACTAAGCTGTTGGCTCCTGTTTTCAGTGTTGTGATTTAATGAAATTGCCACGTTTTTCTGATGGGTTAGAATGCTTAACATCTACCTCACAGTCTTCGTGGGAACCCTATGTCTCAGTTCCAGTGGTTTCTCCTGGGGAAACTACTTTGAGCTTTAGCTGCATTTTGTCTACCTCCTTTTTAAGTTTAACACACAGCTAGGCAGTAAGGAGTCCCTGATGATTCATGGCAGTGTCTTTCTGCATGTTCACTTCCATTTTGCATGACAGGCTTTGAGTTTATCCACCGTGGTGAATTTAAAACACTTCAGTTTGACCTGTCAGGCGTTTTTGATATATGCCACTGACATGCACTCTGCAGTATTGAGGGCAGCTGGGTGTGATACCTTGGACGTAGAAGTGACCCTGGAGACCTATAGTACTGTTATCTCCCTCCTGGAGTGTTCATACCTTAATTCAGGAAACTCAGTGCCCACTTGATCCTGAACTCTGTCAGGACTGGCTGGAGGAGACAATGGTGCTCACCATCCATTCTCTGCAGCCCTGACCATGTTCAGCCACATCCTCCTTTCCAGTGTCCCTGTGTCTGCATCAGAGATCTTTGGGTAGGAACGTAGTCCTGAACAAAAGCCCTTGCTACAGTGTTCAGTACACTGGTCACAACTGATTCTTAGTCCTAAGTGCTCCAGATGGTCAAATTAGCCATATTAAGTTGAATCCATGTCTTTATGACTCGTGGGCTTTCAGAAAATGGTGAGTCCAGAGCATCTTTGGTGATTTGCAGTCTGTTTCCATGACATGTTTCCAAACAACATAATGCATTTAAAGGAACCAGTTGGCATGTTTAGACACAAACTCCTTTTGTCATTTCCTCTTCTGCCGTCAGTACAATGTCTTGGATTAGTGCTGAATCTTTAAAAACCTTCTAAATGTTAGTGAGTTTCCTCTCACTTCTAATGGAAGGGAAGGGAGAAAAAGAAACATCCATGTATGAGAGATACTTCTATCCCTTCTCACATGACCACTACTGGTGACCTTGACCAACAGTCCATGCATGTTCCCTGACTTAGAAACAAACCAGTGATCTTCCAGGCCAAGGCTGACGTTCACTCCACTGATCCACACCAGCCAGGGCCAAAAATAACTTGTACATGAAACTTCTCGCTGAATTTTCTGAGGTAAGATTTTTTTTTAAACTATGAAGATTAACATGTAGCTGGAAATAGTGGTTATGTACAAAGTGTACATTTATGTACCAGAATGGCTGTGATATTGCCATCTATGAAGGTTTCAAAAGTAAGCTTGTGAACATGAGAAACACTTTTTGGGTTCTGTATTTCAGCACCTTGCAGGGAAATGATCATTTTACCTGTCAATGCAGTAACAGTTTCTGCATGGGGACTGGAGATTATTTCTGTAAGAGAATTATGGATTGGCCCTGGCTGGTGTGGCTCAGTGGATTGAATGCGGGCCTGCAGACCAAAGGGTCACCGGTTTAGTTCCCAGTCAGGGCACATGCCTGGGTTGCAGGCTAGGTGCCCCAGTAGGGGATGCATGAGAGGCAACCATTGATGTTTCTCTCCTCTTTCTCCCTTCTCTCTAAAAGTAAATAAATAAAATCTTTATTTAAAAAAGTTATGGATTGAGCTAACTAAAGGTAATAGTGTTGATGAATGGAGTTATGCAATGAACACTGCTAAAATAGCTATATGACAAAATGCTCTTTGAAGCCCAAGAACAGGTAAGACAGAACTAACATGAGCTATGGCCCTGCTGGAAACAAGGCTACCCTGAATATCTTTTTCCAAAGTGTGGGTCCTTTTCATTCCAGACAACTGGAAGAAAAATAGGTGAGAAATTCAGAAGAGTTAGAGAAAAGCAGTGACACCATATTTCATTTCTTCAACAATCATTTACTAATTATGTCACTTGTTTCAGAGCCTCATCTTGGTCTCAGGGAAGCTTTGGCTGATGTAGTTTGACTACATGGCCAGGTTGTAGGGCAAATTGCAGAAACTACTTTCATTCAATAGGGCTCATTGGCCCTCCCACTCATGTCAGGAGGTCTGTGTCAGGATTGTACCTTTCATCAAAGAATAGGGCAGACCTGCCTCTGCACAGCAATGTTCCAGGGATACTCCACATGCATGCAGCTCATCTTTGGGGCCAGATTGCCCTTGATGACCACACATTGCTCTAGATGTTCACGAGCTTTCAAATGACAGGGTCATCTGTTGTGTTGAGGGTATGGAAGATATTCTTGGAGCTCCACAGGGGCTTGTCACTTTTCTGGAGATGACCTCAAAGGCTTTATCATAATATTCTAGGGCCGCACATCACTTGATGTCCTGTGGTTCTGACACTTCCAAGTAGAACAACTTCATTAACTGAGGCCATTTCTGTTTTCCCTCCCTTTTCCTAAGAATTTCAGTCTTGTGGTTATGGATGGCAGCTTAGGCAGACATGGCTCAACTCTTCACACAACCACACCAAAATTACAACTAAAATATAGAACAACCATGACTCAGAACCGTCAGATACGGAGTTGAATGGAAGTCTAAGAACAAGGGCATTAAAGAAACATCCAGACTGGCAGAAGGGGCAGAGATGAGGGAAGGGCTGGTCCTTCACCCATGTGTGGTGGATAATTCAAGGAGTCCAGAGTCACATGAGGATCCCCAGCCCAGGGTTCCAGTGCCATGAGGATATGTCCCCTTAACTTTTGTCTTTAAAAACAAGTTAGGCCCTGGCTGGTGTGGCTCAGTGGATTGAGCACAGGCCTGTGAAGCAAAGGGTCGCTGGTTCGATTCCCAGTCAGGGCACATGCCTGGTTGCAGGCCAGGTTCCCAATGGAGGACGCATGAAGGCAGCCACACTCTGATGTTTCTCTCATTCTCTTTCTCCCTCCCTTCCCTTCTCTCTAAAAATAAATAAATATATTAAAAAAAAAAAAAAAAACAAGTCAGGATTTTGTTGGTGCAAGAAAATGGAAGTCCCAAGCAATTTCAAGACCCCAGACACAGACTCACCTACTGAAACTCAGTCCCTCTGACCTCCAGCACCTGTATAGCAGCTTGGAAGTCACCTTTGGTGTACAGGGAGACACTGAAGTGTGTGGCCTCAAGGTGAGCAGAGGCCATGGGCCCTTTTCTAAGCCCTTTCTCCTGCCTCCCGTAGCCACAGCTAGAGCCATAGCTGAGACTCCATCAACCTGGCTAACTGGGTTTGACCTGCCATAGAGACTCTGCCCCACCCAATTTATGGGCCAACCCAAACTGCTTTTCTTTATGAATGGCTAGTCATAGTTCATGCTTCACAACTTCCTAAATTCTATCAAACAAAAAACACCTACCTTCAGTGAGCCCCAGGCCTGACACTAGCAGCAGCCTGCCTAAATTCATAGCAAGGCTTTGCCTGGGAATCTCCAAGCCCAGCACGAGTAGCAGCCATCTCAGATTGCTTTAGAGCTCAGGCAGGGTGGCTGACCTTGGCTTGAATCACCTGGGGAACCCCAGGGACAGCACCCAGTGGACAGCTACAGACCATGTCAGAGCACTACGACCCTTCCCCTGCATAGCTGATCCTCCACGGATGGCAAAGTTGATCCTTGCCTCTGACTAGTCTGGGTAAATGATGGGTTAAAGAAATGTTAAGAATCCTCCCTGTTTATGCCTGAGCCGTGACCTTTTATTGTAAGAATGAAATATAGGTGTGCTGTCTCCCAGGGAGAACTAGCTGTTCTCCACGGAAGACTAAGCACCACTGATTTTTAACTCAGTACCTATGAGCACTGATTGTTCCCTTGGGAAAGAACCGGCTCTTCTCCCAGAGGGAACAGTTGGTCAACGGAGTCACGAAAGTGGCGCATAGACACTTTTGTCTAAAATGTATTTAAGCAGAGCCCCCAAAGTGAGACTTTGGAATCCCACCTGAGGGAAGGACACTTCCTCAGAGAGAACTGTACCCAGATGTTGGGGGGGCTCCGCCCTCAGGGCCCCCCAACCACCACAGATGAGAATAAGTCTACCAAGACACGATCTGCTTGGGGAGTAAAGATGGCCAATCTCTCAAAGGAGAAGGGCCAAGAGTCTTTTCCTCAATGGGCTTTTATTGGGTTTATTTTGCACAGGAATACAGGTAAAGCTCATCAATCATTATCAGGCAGTAAGGATCAAACAATAGATAGCATACAAAGAACTACCAGGGCTTATTCTGAGTCAGGGTCTAAAGGGCTACAAAACTTTGGGAAACAAACTCATTCCCTGCTCAGACCTTTATCATTTAATTGAGAACATTCTTAGCAAAGCAGGTTTCACAGGATTTTATGCATTCTTTCTTAGACCTGATTGCCCCGGGGACCTGCCCCTTGGAGCACAGGGCTGCACTGCCCTCCTTCATTGTTTCAGGCTTAAATCAGGCAGGGGAAGTAAGGCAGCTAAGAGATTAGGAGACTTGTCACAGACAGAATGAGGACTCAGGCTATGTCAAGGCCAAGGGGTGAGGGTCCATCACCCCCTTTTGCTATAGGCCCCCAAGTCCTTCCCTGGGGGTCCACATGATCATGCCTGTCTTAGGTCATCTCTCCCTTGGGGAATCTTAACCATCATTGGCTAACCAATCATGCTCTGGGGGCCAGGCAGGGTGAAGTAAAAGGGGCAGAGGTGGTACCCCTGCCAGGGAGATAAGCTTTGTCTCCTTAGTGGCTTATGGTCCCAAGGTCGCTCACTTAGCCTTAGCCATGGGGGGTTACAGCTTCTGAAACCAGGCAGGGTGGTTCCCAACACCCAGATGAACCCCGAATGCAGCTGCCTCAGGGATTCCCCAGCGTCTATGTTCAGGTGTTGGTGATTTTCTTGTCTGGTGATGTATGTTCTTGATTCTTGGTTTCTTTTTGCTCTTGCTTAACAAATTGCTTAACTATTCACCTTTGACTTGGAGTCTTTATTGTCTGTAAATCCGAACCTCCAAATTAAGTGGCAACAATCTCATACGTGCCCCTTAATGGCACAGTAAATTCCTCTCATTGATCTTCCGACAGCATCCAAGGCTCAACTACAAGGGACTGGTGTATTCAGCCCACACAAAAGGTGCACCTTGAGTACCCAGCTTGGGTGATAGGAGAAGGTGTGCCACTAGACCATACAGGACAGCTACTACATTAGGCCACACTACCAAGACACGGAGTCAAACACCTCTACCTAATACATATAAACAAACACAGGAAGGCTGCCCAAATGAGGAGACAAAGAAACATGGCCCAGAGGGGAGGTGGGAGGGTATAATGGGGGGAAAAGGGGAAGGATTTTCAGGAATAACTATGAAAGACACATGGACAAAACCAAGGGGGGTGGAAGCAGGGGAGGGAGGTGGGGATGGCCTTGTGGGGGACGTTGTCAAGGGTAAATGCAGACAACTGTACTTGAACAACAATAAAATATTTTTTTAAAAAAATTTTGGGAAAAAATATGTAAATAGTAAAAAAAAAACAAAACCAAAAAACAAAAACAAACAAACAAACAAACAAACAAAAAGAAACAGTCCAAATGAAAGAACAGATCAAAACTACAGAAAAAGAGCTATACAAAATGGATATTAGCAATCAGTCATATGCAAACTTCAAAACTGTTTATTCAGTCTCCAGAAAGTTAGTAAGGACCTCAACAGCATAAGGCCATGTGTTTGTAGCTACATCCACCTCCTCCACAGTGGCATGTGTGACAACCCCAAGCCTCTGGTGTACTTGGTATTTGGATCTCCCATCACATAGTTTGTGAGTGTTCCCCATTGGTCAACATGGCTTCTCAGACCATCATCACATGTTGCAAAATTCAACCCTCCAGTAATGAGCTTCCTTAGCTATTTGGGCTCTTTGGTAGACTCTGGCTTAGACATGACAATTGCAAGAGGGAGACTTCCATGATGATACTTAGCAGCATCCACCTGCAGAAAGGATTAGTATATTTTTCTCACTGGTGAAAACACTTGTTTTAGCCCATGAAATGTTTTATCGAGTTTTCTCAGATAAGATGTATTTTTA
Source organism: Anoura caudifer (assembly GCA_004027475.1). Taxonomy (NCBI): domain Eukaryota; kingdom Metazoa; phylum Chordata; class Mammalia; order Chiroptera; family Phyllostomidae; genus Anoura; species Anoura caudifer. The sequence goes on along the minus strand of PVKU01016778.1, from coordinate 5,620 downwards.
ACTTCTGTGAATATAACATGAATCTGGAAATAGTGATTATATATACACAATTTACATTATAACCAGAATGTCTGTGATGTTGCCGTCCATGAAGATTTATAAAGTGGACATGTGACTGTAAGACAATCATTTTGGATTGTTATATTTCTCCACATTGCAGGGAAATAATCATCATTTTACCTGTAAATGCAGTGACAGTTTCTGCATGGGGACTGGAGATCATTTCTGTAAAAGAGTTGCGAAGTAAGCAATCTACAGAAAGGTATTAATGTTGATGAACAGAGTTATACAATGTGCATTTCTTAAATAGCTATAAGAGAAAATGCTCTATGAAGCCCTAGAAAAGGCAAGTCACAATGGATAGTACAAAAGGCACTTAGCTAAGAATGAGAGAACTAACTTGATCTATGGCTCTGCTGGAAATGTGGCTACCCTGAAATTTTTTCTACAAAATGTGGGTTCTTTGCATTCCTGAGGTCATGAGGAAAAATAGTAACGTGAGAAAGATATAGTAAGGTGTGAATCAGGAAATTTAGATGAGTTAAAGGAAAGTAAGAAACATTCATACTGCAGAGACTGGTTTTTAAATATTTCATTTATTTATTTTTAGACAGAAGGGAAGGGAAGGAGAAAGAGGGAGAGAATCATCAATGTGTGGTTGCCTCTCACACGTCCCCCACTGGGGACCTGGCAAGCAACCCAGTCACTCAGTCCACTGAGCCACAACAGCCAGGGCTGGAAAGACTGTTTTTAATGTGTATTTGAGCCAAACTAAGGATGATTTCCAGGAAATAAAATCTCAAGGAAGTGTGAAACTGCATTGGAAAATGGCAGTTTTACCGCTTATTTTATACATCAGAATTAAAAAGGAAGCTATAAATGGGAACTTGAAATCCACTGGTAATGGGTTAGAGAGGCAGAAGAAAACAAAGCAATAAAACCCCTGGTATTAGATAAAAAAGCAAAAATGAATGAAACGCAGTTCTTTTACATCAGTGGATATGACATAGTTATTATTTAGTTAATTAACACAATAATTAGAACAACGGTTGGGTTGTTTTTTTTTGTTTGTTTGTTTGTTTTTTTGTCTATGTTCTGGTGCAGTGCTTGTGCCCTGAGGGATAAGAAAAAAGGAAATTACCCTGATCTTACAAATGTATGTTAACATAGGTGCAAAAGTACAATATGTTCTCAGTTAAGGTAAAAATTGACCTTTTTCGGGGAAGATACAGTCCTACACATGCCTACTTGCCATGAGTTGTTTTTAGTTAGAAAGTTTTAATTTCAGAGCATATACAGGGGTATTTTCAGACTCTCAGTTTGTAAGGCCATCTTGGAGGAGTCCACTAAGATGGTGAGGTTTAGTTTTTGATCCACAGAGCCAGCACGTGTAAGCAGTTAAGAAGGGCCACCTGCACCTGCAAATGCTTGGAGATGCCACAGAGCTGGGAATAGGTACCCCAAGTCTACTTTCTTTGTGTTAAAAACAAGGAATAAAGGGGAGGGAGGGGTCAAGAATCAGACTTGTAAAATGGCCAAATGATAATTTGGATATCCACTGTGGATATTGAGACATTTGCATAAGAGAAAGTAGTTGGTCTCTCCTTAGTTTAACAGGATCCCTCTGGCTGCCTAGTTTAAAACAGATTGTGGGGGTTAATGGAGGAAGCAGGAAGCTCTAGACCAAGAAAGTTCTATGATCCAGAAAAGAGCTGATGAACCATATTTGGACCTCAGAGGTAGGAGAAAAGTTTGGATTCTTGGTACATCTTTTATTTTTTATTGCATTTTTTGCATTACCATTTATCCCCTTCATATCCTCTTCCACTTCCATCTACACACTCTCCCTTCTATTTTTTAAGAAGGGCAAGTAGAGTTTCAGAGTTTGCAGCTGCAGTAGAGAAAGGAAAAGGTTCAAAACCACCTCAGCACTTTTGGTCCTAGCAGCTAAAGCAATGGAGGCTCCATCATCTGGACAGAGGAAGATGGTAGTAGGTTAGTTCTCTTTGGGAATATGGGAACATTCTTTTTGTTCACACTTTTAGAAGTTTCAAAAAGCAGTGAGTGGAAACACCCTGTGAGCAGCTGACATACGGGCCTGGAAACGTGTGGAAGGGTGGAGGACAGAGTCAAGCAAAAGTGGTGGCTCTTTTGTGCATGAGAGTGGAGGTGTGAAAACTAAAGGAGTGAACCTGGATGTGAAGATGTAAGGAGGGAGAGATCATATAGCGTGTGCACAGCTAGAGGAAGTGTGAGCTGATGGCCCTGGGTTCTTGGTGTTTGGATTTAAGGGTGAAGCCTAAGCCCATATATTGCTGTGTGTTGGAGGCATGATCTGGGAGACTGAGTGAAAGTGCTTACCAGGAAGAATGGGGCCCTGTAGGCATAGCCCTGAGTTTAGATGGTATACCGCAGGAGTTTGAGCCCAGGGATCTGGACTCTTCCTTTGGATAAGTTGAAAAAACCACAAGGAGACTTGGATGGATCAGATATGTTTATGGATTTTAGAGAGAGGAAGGAAGAGACAGATAAAAATGTGAGAGAGAGACATCAATTCACCCCAACTGGAGATGGGTATTGACCCCGCCATTTAGGTATGAGCTCTGACAGGGAATCACACCATTCTGTTTATAGGAGGATGCTCCAAATAACTAAGCCATATTAGCCAGGACTCACATGTTCTTATGTTGACTTTGAATCTATGGTCCTGGGATGTGATTTTTATGGCCTTGCCCACATTAAACTTCTTCTATGCAGCCTCTCATCATGAGGAGGAAAAGTCCTACAGGAAGCCATTTGTGGAGGATCAACTAGTAAACCCTGCCTCTCTTCTTTGTTTCCCATTCTATGCTTGTGTGTTTTTTGGTGAGGTCTCCACCATTTATTGAACTTTGGGGTCAACCTGTATATGACAGCAATTTCCTCAAAGTCTGAGTCTTTGTCTTGAAAATCATCCTGTAGAATCATGCCTAATTATGCAAGATGGATGTTTGTAATGGGAATAGTCTTTCCCTATTAAGTCAACATCAAATTCACCAGGCTTTCTTTTTGTTCAGGTTGCTGCTGTGGAGCAGCAGATATGGAGGCTCCCACTGAACAGAACCTTTCTGTGTGAGTGTCACAGGCAAAGGATCCCAAGGAAGTTTTGTCTTCCCAGAACAGCCACCTCTGTGACAGTTGTGGGCCAGTCTTGAAAGACATTTTCCTCTTGGTTGACCAGCAAACAACACAACACAGCCAGAAACTTCAGGTGTGGTGCATGTGCAAAATGATTTTATTTCAGAGTAAAGCAGCTTCAGCACCAGGGGTAGCACATGAGAGAGAAACTTTCCATACGAGGTGTGGACAGGATCTCCCTTATGAAGGGCTGCAATTTCAATCTGTCCCAAAAGCTTTTTACCTGTGGGGAGCTTGGGCAGAACATTTTTACCAGCTCAGGACATGTCCAACAAAAGGCTATTTACACCCGGGAAAGGCCAAATGAAATGTCAACATCTGGGGTGGGTTCTCAAAGATAAAACATTATCACACAAGGAAAGAATGTAAGAAAGCCATTGTTCCAAACAGCCTGTCCAAACTGGAAGACTGTGTTTTTTGTGCCATGAATGTGAAAAATGTTTTCTAGGAATCTCTGGTCTTTATCATCATCAGAAAGTTCACATATATAAAAAAAGGGGAACCCCTATATAGATTCCTGCCACACTTGAGTGTGGGAAATCTTTTATCAGGAACTCTGCCCTTGTTATCATGAGAAAATTAACACAAGAGAACATTATCATCAGAGTTCAAATAGAACAAAATCTTTTTGAGAATGGTAAAAATGAGTAATCTTTTAGCCAAAATTATATCATGTTTGGACACATGAGAGTTCACTTTGGAGGATGTTTTTGGATGTGTAGAAATGTACACTTTTGCCCTGGCTGGTATAGCTCAGTGGATTGAGCGTGGGCCTGTGAACCAAAGGATTTCAGTTTGATTCCCAGTCAGGGCACATGCCTGGGTTGCGGGCCAGTTCCCGGCAAGGGACACATGAGAGGCAACCATACATTGGTATTTCTCTCCCTCTCTCCCTCTTTCCTTCCCTTCCCCGCTAAAGATAAATAAATAAAATGTTTTAAAAAAAAAGAGGTATTGAACACCCCGAAGGCCTGAACCTGCACCCTAGACCTGTGCCCTGACTGGAAATCAAAGCAGCCATTTTTTGCTTTGCTGAACAATAACACTCAACCAACTGAGCCACACCAGTCATGAGAAAGCATGTGTGTTTATGTTACATTTTCTAATCTTCCCAGGGCTCTTGATAGATTTACGTCAGTGGAAATTTCTGTGGCCAAAGCTATTTCACTTGTACCACCTAGGAGGTATTCACAGTTTTTTTCTTTCTTTAGATCTTCACATTTTTCACTGGTCACTGTCCTACTGTCCTCAGGGAAGCTGACTTTGTTCTCTGATTTGCTGGAGGAAATTAGGAGTAGCCTGAGCCCTTAGGAGATCTGCATTTCCATCACTCTGGCTAATTGGGGCATGGATCTGACTCAGTGTTGACCCCAGAAAACAGCATCTGAGTTTAGCTGGCAGCTTGCAAAACAGGTTTCTTTTCTGGAAAAACTGTTGTCAGGAAAGAATCTGTTTATATTTTTCATGACCTCATATATTAAAGGAGAGGGGGAGGGAGAAAGTGAGTGAAACATTCTGTATCCTGTATTTTCAGGATAGCTCTGGTGAGAATTTCCAGCATTGAAGTCACAGGCTAGAATGGCCAGGTCCATGTCTGTTTGGTGTGTAAAATAATGACAGTGTGTTTTTGTTTAAGTCCCCTTTAAGTTTGGATGTTTTATTTACTGTGTGGGGTAGGATATAGGCAGATTTGTGCTCTACAAGCATGAAGAAGTGAACAAATTTTGTGGTGGTTTCAAATTTTCTCTGCCTCCCGGGTAGCGGAATGGTGCCAAGATTAGTTGACCAGTTTTGGCCAAATTTGAATTGCTGCCCACTTATTCCTAGGATTGTGGAGCCCTGTGATACTCATATCAAGCCTGGATGCTATGAGTTTTAGGAGTCACAGATCAATTTCAAGAGGGGGTAAGGGTAACAACTTCAGTTGATTCTAGGATCAGCATGACTTGTTTTCTCTGTCAGGGTAATGCACCGTTTTCAAGGGAATCGCTCAGAAACTCTTGCAAGGAATGCTATGTCCTAATGTCTACAGTACAATCAGTGTTGGTCACTGGTCTTAGGACCAAAGGGGTATGGAAAACCGTGATTGCTATACAACAGTTGGGCTAATAGAGACTGGAGGAGACTGCAGCCAAATAGATGGAATGTACCTCTTCAAAATGTACATCCATAAAGGTTTCTGGGAAAAGACTGCCAGATCAGTGTGTTTGTAACTGGAAAAGACACCAGCGTTTGGGCTGCCTGTCCAATAAGCAATGACAGCAATTGAATCTTTATGGGAGCTTTATTCAGATGGCCTGCTATCTGAGAAGATGGCAGGTTCATATCCTAACAAACCATCTTCCCTTCTCTTTCCTGGCCAGAATTTTTATAAGGGAGGTGGGGGAAGACAAACAAGGTGTCCTGAGGGCTTGGAAATTCAGGGAGGATTAGGTGAGCGAAG
>PVKU01016777.1:0-13499 GCA_004027475.1 Anoura caudifer | reverse complement strand
GCAGACTTAAAGATCATAGGTGATCTAGGCTGCTCTTGGTGTGTTTATGCAAACAAACAGTCAAAATTAAAAGCAGGACCCAAAGTAGTCCCTGTAATAACAATGAGGGTGTTTTAAGGAGAAAAATTGTGATTTAAGGAAAATCACAAAGCTCAGTATCAGACATCAGAGTGGCGCAGCTAACTGTCTTGGAAGTTTGTTTTCATTTGAAAGTTGAAACTGGGTCTGTAATGTCACCAAGGATGTACAATTACAGGCAGGAAGGACCTTGCAACTGAGTGTCTTCCCAAAGGACCATCTCACAGCCACAGAGACTGTTTTGGGGATTGTTGTATGAATTAACCTGTGTGTTCTTCTGTTTTCATAGGGCATGTGCCTATGACCTCATCACCTGGGTGATTGGTTGCAATATAGGCCTCATTTGAGAAGCCCATTTTCATCGTCGCCCCATGAGACTCAATGGCTTGGCTGAACTAAGTGGTTGGGTTGGTGAAGGGTTGGGGCATTCTGTGGGCTTCACTTTAGAACTAATTTGCCCTTTTCTGTCTTGATGGCCTGGACAGAAAGGGCCCAGATATCTGAAAGGAGGGAAATCCCAATATAGTCCCCTCAGCCCCAGTGAAGTATACTGGGCCACCAGAGTTTTGGATAGGTGTAACATGCCTTGTATACCTTCCTCCAGATAAGCCATTCTTTACCTAAGACCCTGCCTTGGTCGTTTAGTGGTTATGATTTAATTGTGCTTCCAACTCTCTTTTCAAATCTATCACCTCCAGAATATGACCTGACCAGAATGCCAACTGTCCAGTAATGCCAGCCTTTGGACACCAAGCCTGCGACTTCCTGGTGACTGCCAACTGACCAGGATTCTGTAAAGTCCTTCCCCTTACAGGAAGGACTCCCTCTGTGCTGCACCCTTCCCTTTCAGGGCACCCCTGACCCAAGGGTAGGTAAGACAACATCCATGTCCAGCCGGAAGTAGTTACAAGAAGATGAGACCTTCATCCATTGTCCTTTATATGACTATAAACTTTGCCAGAAGGAGGAGATTCCATGCAGTTTCCCCAGAGTACAGACCCCCACAGCTTTGGTAGAAGAAAATATCCACAAACTCCAGGACATCCAGAACAAGATTAAGAACCAGGACCAACCTTGAGCATCCACCCCTTGGTGGCAATCTATCATGCATTCAGTTTTAGCCCCAGTCTTAGGGCCCCTACTCATCCTTTTCCTTGTCGTATCCCCAGGACCTTGCTTACTCCGTACCCTTACCCAATAGATTGAGAGCATGGTAACCTTCAAGGCCACTGTGAAAATCCTCACCCTCCAGAGACACCATTACCAGAGACTGCAACCCACCCAAATCAAGGAAGAAGAATATGCAGACTATTATGTTGATGCTAAAACAGTCACTAGCGCTGTTTAGCATCAAAGGGGGGAATGTAGCAGCTAACTCCCACTTTTGGCTTCTGTACACCCAGCTTTCAATAAGGACACCTCAAGGACACCTCAAGGCTAGAGTTATTTTTGCATCAGCTTCTGTACCTCCTGCTTTTGCCACGTAGGATAGGGTGTCTGGAGAGCAATAAAAGCCCTGCTCAGCCAAGGTTCGGGGCCCAGAATTTGGAGACTGCCTCCTCTGGGTCCGCGTGTGTAATAAAGCCTCACTCCGTTACCCCAAATTGCGCCAGAGTCATTATTTCCCAAATTATTTTCCGTAACATTTTTACTAGCTTCTGGAATTTGGGCAAGTCACAAAATTTCTCTAAGACCAATTCCTAACCAATTAAATTAGGATATTCCCACTCTGCTCATGTACCTGTTTAAGGAGTAATTGAGTTAAAAGTAAAATCACCTTCACTAGATCCAAGACACAGTCATACTGATATCCTTCTCTATGTATTTGCAGATCATAAGCAAGAAGGCCCCCAGGATAACTTCACATCTCTCCATATTTTCTTCCTCAACAAAGACTTTCAAACACTCCTCCATGCTGGCTCCCTTCCTCTACCACAAGGCTGCAAGATGAAACTCAGATGCTTTGAGAATGTAAATGTTCTCTTCTCATCTCAGTTGAGGTCCCCCTACTTTTATATAAGTATGTTTTCTTCAATTACCCATAAAACACCAATTTCTAAAGGATAACAGTGCTTACATACAGACCAGGCTATTTTCTTTTCTTGACACCCTTGCCCTACATCGCCATCATCACCAAATTGTCAAAACTTAGTGTATAAACCTCCTAGACTAAACAGATAACAAAAATCACTATTTGGCAGGAAAAGGAAGTCATTCAGCATATCAGGGCCACCATTAGAAAGCTTCAGTGGCCTCTGCATCCTCAGTCCTCCATGTGTGGAGCCTAGACCACCAGCGGCAGCAGCATCGCCTGGGAGAGGGAGAGGCATCCATACCTAGAGTGAACCCCAGAATCAGAACCACTGCACTGAGGCCTGGAAGTGTAACAAGCTCTCCAGGTGATTCTAAAGTACATTGAAGTTTTAGAAGTGCTTTTGCCACAAAAGTGGTTGTCAGGCTTCGGCATGCGTCAGAATCACCTGGAGGCTTGTTAAAGCAGATCTTTAGGCTCCATTCCCAGAGTTTGTAAAATTTGTGATTCATGGGCTTGAAGCTGGACCAGGGGATCTGCATTTCTCATAAACTTCCAAGTGACACTGGTGCTGCTGGTCTGGGGATCACAATTGGAGAACTGCTGTACCGCTGCACATCCAGAGGGAAATTCATCAGTTTGTGTTTTCTCTCTGGATAGAAAAACTTGAACTGGGACCATTGCTGGAAGAAAAGGAAAACAATCCATGCCTAACTTTCCCATTACATGTAGGGTTCTTGTACACTGGTATTTGTTAAGGACCAGTTCCTCCAATCTCTATGGACAGGACATCAACAAGTCTCTTCATGTCTCCATCAAAATCTCTCTAACCCATTGTTTGCCTGCTGAGGTTGATTATTGCTCCAAGATGGTCCTTTCTGCCTCCAAGTTTATTTCATTTGTCTGTTTTCTTTATATTATCATGAGCTACACTTCCCTAAGCCGTACTTTGGTTGTAAAGTTTGTAAAGTTTTCAAGGAGTCTTTGGTTCCTACAATATCAAATCTAACTCTTTCTGCTGGTTTTCAAGAACTCCTGCCATCTAATCTCTCTTTACAACTAGTCTTCTAATGCATCAACTCCCTCCACTTTGCCCAAATCAGTCCCTTTACTGTGCCATGCACAAATAAATTCATTTTTCTTCCTTGTTACTGTCTTTATTTAGAATGCTCTTCTTCCCCTTCTAAAACCTATGCGTCCTTCCAGGCTTAGAGGAAGTGCCATTTCCAGCCACAGTTTGAACACCAGCTACCATTTCTCCCTGTTCACAGCACATATTACTAATCAGTCAGGTAGTTCAAGCTGAGATACCATGTATCACCTCTAGATCTTAACACAACACTTGAGGCCACTGCTGCCAATCAAAGTGTGCACAGAAGATGAAACCTCAGTATTCTATCCTTTTGTGGCTGTTATTAATCAAACTATCCAGATTTCACTACCTGGTATCTATTCATTTTTATTCACCACATTGTAGGCTCACTTAGGAGAGAGATAAGGCTTACAATACTTCTGTACTCCTCCAGAATCTCACATAGATAATCCTTGGGCAAGACCTGAGGAATATCAGTTTGTTTTCTAATTAATCAGAAAGTATTGTAACAAATACCAGTAACTCTTACATTTGATCTGGCTGACTTCATTCTACATAGAGCCAAATCCCCATGTGTTCCTCATGTACCACCTCAAAGGATAATACTAGAAATATTTGCTTAACTAATTCCTTAGGTTTCCAAAGAATAAGATGGGATGTATCCTCATCTGTTCAATAGAGAAAGAAGCAGAAAGATATAAAATTTCTATCAGATCAAAAGCAAACTAGCACAAAATAAGTCTATAAACCAAGCATTTTGTCTAACATAAGAGCAATGGTATAAGATAATGACAGTTTTTGCCAATGGCACCATGTAAATACTGAGCCTTATCTTGGTTTGAATTAACATTTACAAGATCTATTTATTAAATCTAAAATAAAATCTTGATCCCAATTCTGTTTTCTCCTGTTTATTATCTTGACATACAAAATACTATGGAAGAAGTGGGGGAGGCACAGAGATGGTAATTAAATCTACTTCTTGAATCCATTGTTGTCTCACTTTTCATGAGTTCTAATTGAAACATTTTATTTATAGTATAATGTTCTTAAGATTTTTATGGGTGTATTTAAATGGGGATAGCCCTGGCTGGTGTAGCTCAGTGGATTGAGTGTGTGCCTTTGAATCAAAGGATTGCAGTTCGATTCCCAGTTAGGGAGCATGCCTGGGTTGCAGGCCAGTTCCCAGCAGGGGACATATGACAGGAAACCACACGTTGATATTTCTTTCCCTCTCTCCTTTCCTTCCCCTCTAAAGATAAATAAATAAAATCTTTTTTTTTAAAAGGGGCTTTGGCTGGGTCTACTGTTTATAAATAAATAAATAAATAAATAAATAAATAAATAAATAAATAAGATAGTTAATTGTGATGGTTCTAGCAGAAGTCGGGTCCAATCTCATTCTCTAGGTAACAGCTCCTTTCTACTCCTAACAAAATAATGGAATTTCTCTTTTCAGTCTGATTTCCATGTTCATTGTTATTGCTCTGAATATTTTGGGAGTTTAATAATGTTTTTAGCTTTAATATTATTACTAATATTTGCAATCCTCACATTATAAATTGGTATCTTCCTACAGAACTTCCCAATACCTCTTGACACACACAAAAAATAAGTAAAGCCTAAAGCAAGGAATAACTAAAAAAATAATGTAAATTAGGAATTGAAAGAAAAGTAAAAACTATATGCTATATTTTAATGTATACTTAATAAATGAGCTTAGAAAATGAATAGAAATTATTTTCTAACTGCACATAAAGTTGCTTTCCCAGCCATTCTTATTCCCAGCTAATAAATGACTTAGGTAATAAGTAAGTACAGTTTGATCATTTATGGCTTAATGGAATAACTTGATGCCAGGATAGAGGGCCACATTCAAAGTTAGGTTAATTATACACTAGCTTCTCTTGTTCTCCCAAATTACCTGTTTTAGTTTGAGTTCTCCAGAAGCAGATCCCGAGACCAGTGTATGATGTTCGTGAGAGACAAGGTCGAGGAGAAACTGGTAGGAGATGGGAGAAAGAAAAGGGAAGGGGACAAGACCATGAAGGGGTGATTTCAGGTCTCAAATTTTGCCTGTTCTGTAGAGGAGCTCCAAGTGTAAATGACACCAGCGTGTATTCCTCCTTGAGACAAAGGAGCTTGGCTTTCATATTTACCAGTTGCTGGCTACTGGTAACTCCTGAGGAACATAACTTCCTGGGGAGTTTTGCCTCTTAGTATATCTGGGCAAATCATCTCCAGAAGTCTAAGAGTAGATTTATAAAGAAGACTATAATAGCCAGGTGTTTTCATTGATCATCTTGTCCATCAGGTCAGCCATAATGATGCACTGTTGCTTCTGCTAAGGATGGGTTGCTTCTCTCTCTTTAGGAGAGAGAACTCCTAAGTATGGGTTCTCTTTTTGGAGAACAGCCTCCAACCATACTCTTTCTAGCCTATCAGAACTTCTCCACAAGGAGTAGTGTGCCTGGTCACAGATCTCTACAATTACTATTTACCCATCCTTTGAAATATGGAAACACTATCTCTATCAGGTTTCCCCTCTCTTCAAACCTGCTACTGCTACCTAACACATCATAAACAAAATTTAAGTATCTTAAAACAATAACCATTTATTTAGTGTAAAAGTCTACAGGTTGACAAGTTTCCCTGGGCCCACTGGGTGGTTCTTCTGGTTCTTCTGGTGTTACTGTGGGGTTCCCCATGTGTCTAAGGTCAGCTTAGAGTTCATCCTGGTTCTAGATGAACTCTATCTTTTCCCTAAGTTGGGACAAGCAGAATGATTCATTTCTCCTCCATGTGGAGTGTTCTCTCATTCTTCAACAAGCTATCCCAAGCTTATTCATGTAACTGTGACAGGGACACCTACAGAACAAATAGCATTGCATAATGTCTCCTGAGGTCTAGGCTCCTTACAAACTCATTGTCACTTCTGGTACATTTTATTAATCAAAGCATTTACAGCCAGGCCAAGAGGTAGAAATTAGATGCAGAGTCATATTGCAAAGGGCATGGATACAGATGTAAACAATTGTATATATGTTTTGCAACAAACTTCAGCCTATCAACTCACAACCCTCCTACTCCCAGAAACATTAACTTCCAGGATGAGACTAATCATCCCAACGGAGTTCCAGGTGGGAGTTTTCTCTTTTTTGGCTCCTGAAACCAAAGCTTCTATCCCCCCTCAGTGCAAGATCTTCTCTGTACTAGTAAAGATTCTCCAGAGACAGGCAATCAATAGGATATCTAGAGACATAAAAAGAGATTTATTGTGAGGAGCTGGCTCTTCTAGAAACACCCACACAGAAGCACTCAGATATAATGTTTACCAATTATCTGTGCATCCCTTAGTCCACCAAGTTGACACATAAAATAAACCATCACAGGCATGCAGAGTAGGGAAAGGAGTTAGGTTCATTTCCTCTTTCCCCTAGCATCAGGGTTAAAACAGAAATTACACTCAAGATTATCCCTCTGGATATATTTGACAATGCTTATTTTCTGTTCAGTTTGTGAGTGTGCCATGCATCTTGTTTATCTCCATGTGACATCTGATGATTGAGAATCACAAAAGGGAGCAAAGAACATAATTCTATTTTTACCCACTGGGCACATTTGGCTGTTTTGCCAGGAGATCATTCCCAGTAATTCTAACTTGTGAATTGGATAATGACAAAGGTTCTTTTTGTGACCACATTCAGGCATCCATTTTAAATAAGAAATTCATAACTGAAGTCGTTCATAGACTGTGAGGCTGAGGAAAGATCTTTATGAGCTTCAAAAAGCCAAATGCTCAAATGCTATCCCCAAAGAATTTCTGCACAAGGTAGAAAAGACATTACATAGTTCATCAGTTCTAAGATGCTAATTTTTCATATCTTAACATCTCTGAACTTGAGATGCATCTTAAAATTGATAGTCTCTTAAGATTATTTAGCAGCATTTTCTTAATGACCTATAAAATAGTGGTGAATTTTACAACTGATGTCTTAGATTCAATGATATATGATAACAAGAAGAAGTAGATGTTTCCTTGTATAAAACACTGGCCTGTAAAACACACATGATAATTAAAGGGTAACAGGCAAGCATTTTGACATGACTGCTCAGTGATTTAACAGGCTTCATTCCTTAAACGATGAGTAAATTAAAGTCCTGCTTCAGCCAAGTTGCATGTATCATGGGGTGGGATGACCATGCTAGCAACCATCAGAGGAATCTTTCAGAATCATCCTCAAATACTCTGGAGTAAAAGGGGAAAAAATTCTGGCTGCTTTAATAATCAGCTTATATTTAGAATTAGCTGCACTGTGTAAAAAACTGTTACTGGTTTACTATAAAAAAGTAGCCTCATAATGAACTAACAAGCAAAATAGTGACAGACTTGGAAATAGAGAGCATGCTAGTAGCTGTAGGGTCAGTGGCAGGGAAGGAGGTTGAACAAAAAAGAAAAATCTCATGGACACTGATAACAGTATGGTGATCACCAGGGAGAGGAGCAGTGGGGAGAGGTGGAAGAGGGTATAGGGGTTATAAATGGTGATGAATGGAGACTTGACTTGGGGTGGTGGACATATAATGCAGTGTACAGATGATGTGTTGTAGAATTGTACACCTGAGACCTGTATGATTCTATTAACCAGTGTTACCCAAAAATATTCAATAAAAAGGAAAAAAAATAAAAAGAAACTGACCAAAATGTTTAGGTGATCTTGTTCAAATGAATAATGGAAATAACTTAAAGATGGGGGGGGGGGAAGTAGCCTTAGATGCATAAAATCATGACAATTCTCTTGACTTACAAATCCAGGCAAAGGAAATTTCATAAAAATTAACTGGGATCTGACATTTTCAATGTTACCCTTCACATTCATGCATCATATACTCTGTTTGAAATGATTTTTTTTCTCATTACCATGTTGAAAGAGTTCCCAAGTCTAATTTCAACATGTGGGGATGGAGCATTCCTCCATACCAACTAACAATTCTCAGACACCAGCAGGATGAGAATTCAACTTAATTCTAACACTATCTAGGTAGCATCAGATTCTATAGGTTAAGGGCTCAGTCCTACAAGAGTGCCCCATCCCCAACACACACACATTTCAGATGCAGCTACAAGCCCAGGCTCTCACCTTTGCTTCTGACCAACCAGCTATATATTGGAGTTTCCAATGACCTCCTCTAATTCCAAATGCCAATTATAAGTCCAGATTTTCATCTGTACTTCTGATGGACTGACTATAAGTCAGAGGTTCCCATAACCCCCTCCTTGGGTTCAATAAATTTTCTAAAACAGTTCATGTAGTAACTCAGAGAAACAATTTGCTTACTAGTTTCACCTGTTCATTGTAAAAGGCTATATATAACTCAGAAACAGCCTGTTGGAAGAGATGTATAGGACAAAGAATATGGGAAAAGGCTCAAAGCTTCCTTGCCCTCTCTGGATGCATCACTTTCTCTAATCTCAAGGTGTTCACCAACTGGGAAGATCCCTGAACTCCATCCTCTTGGGATATATATGTATATAAAATATGTGGTCATTAATATGACCAAAAATGTATTTCTTATAAAACTCACAATATTGCACCATGACTGATATCCAGTCTACAGCCCCTCCAGATGTATTCATCAATTTAGATTAAAATGTAAGTACTAGAGAATTAAGGATATTTTAATAATCTCTTTTCTAGTTTTCTTCATCTTGCTAGTTTTTCACAGTATGCATATATTCTGTTGATAATCAGAAAATTTGTTTGAGTGAAGGAAAAATTACCTGATGAACAGCAAAAAAGACCAGTACAAACAGAAGAAGTAGACAAAGTAATAATAAAACTAACTCAATTGTCACACTCCTTGTATAATGCCAGGCCACTGACCAATGGAATCCTCACATTTTCATGGGGTCACTACTACCATCATCTCCACTTTACAGATGAGGAAACAATGACACAGAAAGATTACATAGCTTGCTTAAGACCACAAGTCTGTTAATGGGGAAGAACATGAATAATCAAGCTCCTGAGTCCATTCTACCTACATTTTGATGAAAAAATAGGAAATGAATATAAATAAACAGGTCAGAGTCTCATTCTATTTTATTAGAAGTTCATTTTATTTTATCACCTCTTCATAGCTGTACTGTGAATGGATAATTTTTTTCTCTCCAAATCCCAATTTCCTTATTTTAATATGGGAATACCGGCATTCATATCTGGCCCCTTATGAGGATCAAATGAAATAATGAATATAAATGTCTTGTAACCTGTGAAGTGATGTGTATATATGCTATTATTAATATCATCCCCTTTTCTCCCTCAGGACTTGTAAGAAAGCAGGAAGTTGTTTCTGCCCCAGATCCTGCTCCCCAATCATACCACTTTCTCCTATTCTGATAAAATACTAAACTATTTTCTCATATCTTGGAACTATCCCCAGTAGCTATAATTCTCTTTGTGCCATCAGTGTCTTGCTCAGGATTTCACAGACAAGACAGTAAATGCAGCACATAGGTGTCACAACTAACCCTTCCTTTGTCCACAGCAGATATTGATAATCAAGCATAGCTCTCAAGATGGCTTAGCTGAAGCTCAAATGCTACCTCAGAATTCTTCTTAAGTAATCTAAGCAGCCACTTACTATGACCACCTGAACATAATAAATAGCTGGCCTAAAATCTATTTGCCATTCACGTGGCAAAGCAGTCAAAAAACAGAAATGAGAATTAAAAAGTAGAGGAACTCCTTGAAATATGAAGTTGATAACAGAAGCAGGGCTACTTCAGTGCTGACACAAACTGCAGGCGGCTTGGCCTTTTGAGTGTTATACAAAGTAAGATTTTTTTTTTACCTGAGTTTACTTTGGGCATTTTAATTTTCAAAGACCTTTCAAGCTTGATGTGTTCCAAATTGACGCCCTTAATTTCCCTGATAATTTTAACCTTAGGAATGTGTTTTAATGCTAATAATATTTAGGAAAGAAATAAAACTTGTCTTCAAAGTTATATTTTAAAAACACCTATTTTTCTTCATAAAGGCTATGGTCCATCTCATTATAACAGGGGTATAAACTGGGAAAAAAGAAGTGAAGAAAAATATGTCTCAAATAATAACCTCAGGATCATTTCTTAGGACTCAACCTTAATGTGCATCATTCTGAGGCTGATTTTAAATGCTTCTTTTAGTTATTTTACTTAATGTTATTGTATGCACTTAAGCACCTTTATGATTGATATATAATTTAATTATAACAGGGTTGATACAAAGTATAATAAAATAATACTATTAGTTTATAATGTGAATATGTTTATAATTTGAACATGGATATTATATAAAATAGTCATATTTTATAATTATATTTAATACTTTGTACAATAATTATTATTATTTATACCTTATTTCTCCTAAAATTCTTTGAGATAGATTAAACCTTTTTTAATATAGTTTTTACTCCAAACCTACTTTCACCCCATATCCTCTTGTTTGTTTTTATTTTGATGTGAAACATTTTGTGTTGCTTTTCTCTTTCTAATGCTGGCTTTCCCTGGTGGACCCCTATAGTTAGGGCTCCAGGCCTACAGCAGAGGGTATAAAGAAAGTGGAAAGGATTAAGACAGTTGGATTATATGATAAAGAATGTGACTGGAAAAGAAATTTCATTATCACCACCCTGGATTTGAGCTTCTTTCTTTACATCAAAGGAGAGAAGGAGAGGGTAAATCTTCAAAATGAATTTCCTTTCATTTCCACTTCAATTCACTGTGGCTAGCTGTTCAGTACATTCCACGCTCTTGGACCCTGAAAGAATTTGAATTTGACTGTAATATGTTGAAAATTTTAATTCATGCAGATCTGACAGGAGAAAACAGATGCTTAAACAGATGCATCTTGTAGAGAGATTTTTTTAACCAAAAGTTGCTGATTTTTTCTATAAAAACCTTTTCCCTGTTAAGTTTTAAAGTGTGAAAATTTTGACATTTTTCTTTGCACATCGCAGGTTTACTGTGTTTATCTATGTGTGTGTGTCTAATCTAATCATCCCATAGTGGTGGCTGGGGGTGGTGAGTCTGTCTAATGAAATCCCCCTATAGTGTGGGTTGAGAAGGCATTATTCAGATTCTGTTAAAACCCCTGGGATGTTGACATATTTTTGAAACTTCTAGCACTCTGCTGAGCTTACCAAGGGCCTGGTGTCCCTGATGTGTGAATTGCTGCAAAAATTTAAATATGGTCAATGTTGGAATCTCTGTTGACAAGCTGATGAGGTCCATGTCCCTGAAGTTCCTCTCAAGTCTCATTGATCCTGTCAGAAAAATCACTATACCTGCCCCTAATTGCTACCTGAGGAGAAGACTAGGACTTTACAGGCATCTGAGAAGGTTGTGAAAAAAAAAGTGAGAATTCTAGGCAAGGAAAGAGGAATTTCATAGAGCTGAGGGTGAATTGAGCTGGTGTAAAAAGCATAAATGACCTCGTGTTCTATATCTACATGAACAAACATCTGAAAAGAACAAATACAGACATAAAGACAATTGAGGAAAATGAAATGAGTGCTCTTCCTATCAGTCCTACAGTTTCTGTAACCATGTGACAGACAAAACATGCCACTTAAGTTGTTTGATTGGCCAACACTGACCCTTAGTATGTCTGAGATAGCAAATCCAAGAAAGAATAAGCCTATCTGTCTGCATCCAAGCCCTCTATTCTTCTCAATGACATCATTCCCCCATTTATCTAGAGTAGTAGCCCTCAGAGTGTGGTCACTAGACCACCTGCATTAGCATCACCTAGGAACCTGTTAGAAATACAGATTCTAGGGCTTCATCCTAGACCTATTGAATCAGAACTCTGGGATGGACCCCAGCAATGTGTCTTCACAAGCTTGCAGTATGTTTCTAATGCACAAAAACATTTGAAAACCACCACTGTAGTGGAAAGCATCATCAGTTTCTCAGTCTCAGCTGATTTATTCTCATCTGTGTGCAGTATGTTCCAATTCTTGCTACATAAAAAAAATTCTCTTGTCTTTATAATTTGCAGCTACCTTCACTCCCTCTCCTCCATCATGGCATTCTTTCTTTTATAATACTGTCTATAGAGGCAGATAACAAAATAAGAAGCCCCAGACCTTACTTTCCCACAAAGACACTGACCAAAAAGCCTTTATGAGAACTCCAGAAAGAAACTGCAGTACCCAGGCATACTTAAAGCCCAGAACAGCTGCACTGAAACAGGCTAGAAGAAACATTTCCTCTCACCCATGTAGCACCTTTCCCAAGCCAGCACAGCTTAGCATGATTAGAAGTAAATGCCCAATTCATAGCTTTTCTATTAGTATAGGGGAGGAGGGAGAAGAATGAAATGTATGTCCAACATTCCCACTTTTCAGGAGGCTGCTTGAGGGACTAATTCCCATCTTGCCTGACTCTGAGCAGAAATCTGAAATTAGAAATCTGGCATAATTTGGATGTCTGGAAATTTTTGTGAAAAAACAAACAAACAAACAAACAAACTTAAAAAGAGCTCCTTGGCTTGTTGCAGCACCAGAGAACCTGCAAAACTGAAGACAGATGCCAGAGAGGAAAAAGAGATTTCAAGATCATAAACAAAGAGGCCCACACCAAAACCCGTTATAATTAGAATTTCAAAAATTAAAAACAAGAAGTTAAGAGAAAATCAATGTATTACATACAAGAGAACCCCTCTCTGTAAGACTATCATCAGATTTTTCAGCAGAAACTTTTCAGGCCAGAAGAGTGTGGCATTACATATTCAAAGTATTGGGAAAAGAAGAACGTCTAGCCAAAAATACTCTACCCAGGAAAGTAATCATTCAGAATTAAAGAAAAGATCAAGTTTTCCATACAGGCCAAAGATAAAGGAGTTCATCAGCCATTAATCTGGTCTTACAAGAAATGTTAAAGGGATTTCTTTAAGCTGAAAAGAAAGAACACTAATTAGTATTGAGAACACATGAAAAAATAAATTTCATTGGAAAAGTAACTATATAGTAAAGGTAGTAGATTAATGAAGGTTTAGAGGTTGAAAAACAAAAGTGATAAAACTAATTGTAATTATCATTAGCTAAGGGATACACAATATTAAAGAAGTGAGATGTAATACCCAAACGTAACATCAGCAGCGGGAAAGTAAAAATGTTGAACTTTAAATTGGGAAATTGGGATCTAACTTCAGCTGTTATATGTAAGCCTCATGGTTGTTACATGTAAGCCTCATGGTAACCACAAAGCAAAACATATAGAAAATACAAAAGAGAAAGAGAAAGTAATAT
>PVKU01016776.1:0-13515 GCA_004027475.1 Anoura caudifer | reverse complement strand
CTCTCCTCTTTCATTTCTGATTGTGTTTATTTGGGTCCTCTCTCTTTTTTTCTTGATGAGCCTGCTTAAAGGCTTGTCAATTTTGTTTATCTTTTCAAAGAACCAGCTCCTGGATTCATTGATCCTTAGAATTGTGCTTTTAGTCTCTATGTCATTTAATTCTGCTCTGATCTTGGTTATTTCCTTCCTTCTACTTGCTTTCGGCTGTCTTTGTTGTTGTTCCTCAAGTTCTTGTAGGTGTAGAGTTAAGTTGTTTGTTTGAAATGTTTCTATCTTTTTTAGGTAGGCCTGTATAGCTATGAATTTCCCTCTCAGAACTGCCTTCGCTGTGTCCCATAAGTTTTGGATCATTGTGAGTTCATGTTCATTTGTTTCCAGAAACTTTTTGATTTCTACCCTAATTTCATTCTTGACCCATTCATTGTTTAATAACATGCTATTCAATCTCCATGATTTTGAGGATTTTGGGTTTTTCCCATTAGGGTTGGTTTCTAGTTTCAGTCCCTAGTGGTCAGAGAAAATGCTTGGTATGATTTCAATTTTCTTGAATTTGTTGAGGCTTGTTTTGTGTTCTGTCATGTGGTCTAGCTTTGAAAATAGTCCATGTGCATTAAAAAAGAATGTGTATTTAGTTTCTTTGGGATGAAGGGCTCTCTATATATAAGTTAATCCCATTTCATCCAGAATGTTGTTCAATGCCACAATATCTTTGTTGATTTTTTGTTTGGAAGATCTGTCCATTCTTGACAATGGGGTGTTAAAATCCCCTACTATAATTGTATTGCTGTCAATATCTTTCTTGAAGTCCTCTAAGATTTTCCTGATGTATTTAGGTGCTCCTATGTTGGGTGCATATATATTTACAATGCTTATGTCTTCTTGCTGGATTCTTCCCTTGAGTATTATGAAATGACTTTCTGGGTCTCTCTTTATGGCTCGTCTTTTGAAGTCTATTTTGTCTCATATGAGTATTGCTACCCTGGCTTTTTTTTCCTGTCCATTTCCTTGGAAAATTGGTTTCCAGCCCTTCACTTTGAGTCTGTGCATGTCTTTTGTCCAGAGGTGGGTCTCTTGTAGGCAGCATATGTGTGAGTCATACTTTCTTATCCATTCAGCTATTCTATGCCTTTTGATTGGAGCATTTAATCCATTTACATTTAAGGTTATTATTGATAGGTACTGATTCATTGCCATTTTCGTACATATGTTTCTCTTTCTCTCCCTTTTCCTTCCTTTCCTTAAAACAGTCCCTTCAGCATCTCTTGCAGAATTGGGTTGGTGGAGGTGTATTCTTTGAGACTTCTTTTGTCTGGGAAGCTCTTTATTTGGCCTTCTATCTTGATTGAAAGCCTTGCTGGGTAAGGTAGTCCTGGTTGCAGGCCTTTGGTTCTCATTATTTGGAATATTTCTTGACATTCTCTTCTAGCTTGGAGCGTTTCCATTGAGAAGTCAGCTGCCAGACTTATTGGAGCCCCCTTGTATGTTACTTCCTTTTTCTCCCTTGCTGCCTTTAAGATTCTCTCTTTGTCTTGGAATTTTGCCATTTTAATTATGATGTGTCTTGAAGTGGGCTTCTTTGGGTTCCTCTTGATTGGGACTCTCTGTGTTTCCTGGATTTGTGTGACTTTTTCTCTCATCAAATTAGTGAAGTTTTCCATCTTTACTTTTTCAAATAGGTTTTCTATCCCTTGCTCTTCTTCTCCTTCTGGTATCCCTATTATATGGATATTCTTACGTTTCATATTGTCTTGCATTTCTTTTAATCCCTCTTCATTCTTTTGAGCCTCTTTTCCTTTTCTTGCTCTTTCTGGGTGTTTTTTCTACTTGGTCCTCCAACTCGCTAATCCGATCTTCTGCTTCATCAATTCTGCTTTTCATTCCTTCCACTGTGTTCTTCAGTTCAGAAATTGTACTCTTCATTTCCTCTTGGCCCTTGTTGATAGTTTCTATTTCCTTTTTCATGTTGATATAGTTTGCAGTGAGTTCATTGTAGCTTCCCTGTAGTTTCTGGTAGCTCATTGAGAGCTCGTGGAACTTCCTGACAACCATTGTTTTGAACTCAAAATGTGACAGTTGAGTTGCCTGTTTCATTTAGCATTCTTTCTGGGGCTTCCTCCTTTCCTTTCATTTGGGGATTATTTCTTTGTTTTCCCATTGTTTTTGAGGTTCTTCTTATTATCCTTAGCTTCTTAAATTGGTTTGTTCTGGCTCCCTGGGTTTATGGTGTGAACTTCTGTGGTAGAATACCTGTGAGATGCAGTGGAGCTGTCTGCTTCAGGTATCCTGGTGTTCACAGTTTCCACTGTCTTATCTGTTGAAATGCTCCCTCCTTGGGATCATCTCTGGTTTTTTCAGAGTTCCAGGGTTGTTTTTTCGTTGTTGTTTTGTTTTGTTTTGTTTTTGTCTTACTCGTGGGTATTTAAAAAGAGAAAAGAGGAAAGAATGGAAAGAGAAGAAAGAAGAGAAGAAAGAAAAAGAAAAAAAGAGGAAAGAAGAGAAGAAAGAAAAAGAAAAAAGAGGAAGGAAGAAGAGATAAAATTGGAAAGAAAGGAAGAAAGAATAAGGCAAGAAAGAAGATACACAAAGCAAAGGGCATTGAGGGGTAAAAAACATAAAAATAATGAAAAAATAATAGCAAAAAATTAAAATTTAAAAAGAGAAAAAAAGAAAAAAGAATAAAAGCAACAAAAGAAAAGAAAAAAATAAAATTAAAAAAACCTAACAACGCTTGCTGTTTTCAATCTTGCTGAGCTGGTGTTTCTGGTCTTGCTGGCTGCAATGGCATAGGGGTGACAGTATCGCTTTTGTCCCTGTTCAGTGCTCAGCTATCTTTGCACTACTGTCCTCAGAGCTAGCCCTGGGCCTCTCTGCCCAGGGCCTCAGGTGTATGTTCTGAGGAATCGTGTGCCTATCCCAGTTGCACGCAGGTGCCTATGATCTTGCAGCCACCTTCGGTCACACACAGGTGCCAATCCTCATGCAATCGTCCCAGATGGAAGGCGGGCTCAGATGTGTGGCTGCCCCAACTGCGCTGGGAGCCGAAGACCCCCGAGCTCAGCCGAGCAGCCGAACGGCTGTCCCGCCGGCGCGCGCCTGTTCCAATGGCGCCGGGTGCTGGAGGTCCTGCGAGCTCAGGCGAGCAGCCGTCCCTTGGGTGCCGGGCTCCCCCGCGAGCCCAGGCACGTGGCTGTCCCAATGGCTCCAGGAGCCAAAGGACCCGTGGGCACTGGGCTCCCGCAAGCCCATGCCTGCAGCTGTTCCGTGGGTGCTGGGAGTCAAAGGTCTCCGGAGCTCAGGTGTGTGGCTGTCCCAATGGCGCCGGCTGCCAACAATCAGGTGAGCTCTGGTCTGCAGTCCTTCCCTGGGATATGCGTGGGTGTTTGCACCCCCAGCTTGTCTGCCACTGAGACCCCAACTCCTCTCTGTGAGATTTCAAGCAACTGGGTTTATCCCAGTGCCGTTAAAACTTTGTTTGGCTGGGGAGGGAGCAGTTGACCCAGCTCCCTCCCTAATCTTGTGGTGAGCCTGGTGAGAGCCAGCCCGGGCCTCAGTCCCGGCCCTGGTGTCCACGCTGTCCCTTGGGCTCTTATTGTTCTGAAGTACTCTCCTTACCGTCTGGTTTTTCAGTGTCCACTACAATTTTTGATCTCCTGATTTCAACTATGCTGTGTTTCTGATGGCTGTTTGCTCTGTTCCGATGTAAATTGGCCGGGATATTCTCCCGTGTGTAGGGGGAAGCGAAATATGCTCCTTCCTACTTCGCCGCCGTCTTCCCAGTCCTGTATTTTTTAAATTTGTAATCATTTTTTAAATTATTGTTCAAATACAGTTTTCTCCATTTTCCCAGCACCACTTTCCCCTGCCCCACGCACCCCACCTCCCACTCTCCATCTTTCCCCCCTTTGGCTTTGTCCATGTGTCCTTCATACCTGTTCCTTGATGACATTTCCCCTCCCCCCCATTATTCCCCTCCCCACTCCTCTCTGGTTACTGTCAGTTTGTTCTTTAGTTCAATGTCTCAGATTATATTTTGTTTGCTTATTTGTTTTGTTGATTAGGTTCCACTTATAGGTGATATCATATGGTATTGGTTTTTCATCGCCTGACTTAACTTCACTTAGCATAATGCTCTCCAATTCCATACATGCTGTCGAGAAGGGTAAGAAATCCTTCTTTCTTTCTGCTGCATAGTATTGCATTGTGTAAATGTATCATAGTTTTTTGATCCACTCATTTACTGATGGGCACTTAGGTTGCTTCCAGTACCTGGCTATTGTAAATTCTGCTGCTCTGAATATTGGGGTGCATAGGTTATTTTGAACTGGTGTTTCAAGATTCATAGGATATAAACACAGTAGTGGAATTGCTGGGTCAAAAGGCAGTTACATTTTTAGTTTTTTGAGGACATTCCATACTGTTTCCACAGTGGCTGCACCAGTCTGCATTCCCACCAACAGTGCGCTAAGGTTCCCTTTTTCTACAAGCTTTCCAACACTTGTTTCTTGATTTGTTTATGATTCTCACCAGTGTGAAGTGGTATCTCATTGTGGTTTTGATATGCATCTCTCTGATGGCTAGTAATGCTGAGCATCCTTTCACATGATTCTGGGCCCTCTGTATGTCCTCCTTAGAGAAGTGTCTGTTCAGGTCCTTTTCCCATTTTTTAATTGGATTGTTGGTCTTCCTGGAGTGGAGTTGTGGGAGTTCTTTATATATTTTGGAGATTAAACCCTTGTCTGAGGTATCATTGGCAAATATGTTTTCCCATACAGTTGGTTCTCTTTTTATTTTGCTGATGTTTTCTCTAGCTATGCAGAAGCTTTTTATTTTGATGAAGACCCATTTATTTTTACTTCCCTTTATATTCCTTGCTCTAGAGGACATATCAGTGAAAACACTGTTGTGTGGAATACCTGAGATTTTCTTGCCTCTAGGAAAATGTTCTCCTCTAGGACTTTTATGGTTTTGCAACTTATATTTAAGTCTTTTATCCACCTTAAGTTTAATTTTGTGTATGGTATAAGTTGGTGGTTGAGTTTCATTCTTTTGCATATAGCTGTCCAGATCTCCCAACACCATTTGTTGAAGAGGCTTTTTTTACTCCATTTTATGCTTCTGCCCCCTTTGTTGAATATTTATTGACCGTAGAGACATGGGTTTATTTCTGGGTTTTGTATTCTGTTCTATTGATCTATGTGTCTATTCTTATGCAACACTAGACTGTTTTGATTATAGTGGCTTTGTAATATAGTTTGATGTCAGATATGGAGATCCCTCCTACTTTGTTCTTATTTATCAAAATTGCTGAGGCTATTCAGGGTTATTTATTGTTCCACATAAATTTTTCAAATATTTGTTCTATATCTGTGAAATGTGTCATTGGTATTTTAATAGGGGTTGCATTAAATCTATACATTGCTTTGGGTAGTATGGTCATTTTGACGATGTTAATTCTTCCAATCTCTGAACATGGTATATGCTTCCATTTGTTTGTGTCTTCCTTAATTTCTTTCTTTAGTGTGTGTACTTTTTAAGTATAGGTCTTTTACCTCCTTGGTTAAGTTTATTCCTAGGTACTTTATTTTTCTCGTTGCTATAGCAAATAGGATTTTTTTTCTGATTTCTGTTTCTGATATTCCATTGTTGGTGTACAAAAATACCTTTGATTTCCAAATATTGACTTTGTATCCCGCTGTTTTGCCAAATTCACTTATTAGGTCGAGTAGTTTTTTGGTGGAGTCTGTAGGATTTTCTTTGTATACTATCATGTCATCTGCAAACAATGACAGTTTTGCTTCCTCCTTTCCAATTGGGATGCCTTTTATTTCTTTTTCTAGACTGATCACTGTGACTAGGACTTCTAATACTATGTTGAATAGAAGTGGTGAAAGCAAGCATCTTTGTCTTTTTCCTCATCTTAGTGAGAAAGCTTTTTTTTTTTGCCCATTGAATATGATGTTGGCTGTAGGTTTTTTCATATATGGTCTTTATAATGTTGAGGTATGCTCTGTGTACTCCCACTTGGCAGAGGATTTTTATCATGAATGGGTGCTGTACCTTATCAAATGCTTTTTCAGCATCTATTGATATGATCATGTGATTTTTGTCTTTCTTTTTGTTATGTAATGTATTACATCTATTGATTTGCAAAGATTGTACCATCCTTGCATCACTGGGATGAATTGCACTTGATCATGGTGTATGACCTTTTAGATGTATTGCCAGATGTGGTTTGCCAATATTTTGTTGAGGATTTTAGTGCCTATGTTCATCAGTGATATTGGCTTGTAGTTTTTTTTTGTTGTTATTGTTGTTGTTGTTGTGTCTTTGTTTGGTTTCAGGATTAGGGTGATGCTGGCCTCATAGAAAGAGTTTGGTAGTCTTCTGTCTTCTTGGATTTTTTGTAATTGTCTGAGAAGGATAGGGGTTAGCTCTTCCTTAAATGTTTTGTAAAATTATCCTGTGAAACCATCATTCCAGAGCTTTTGTGTGATGGGAGTTTATTGATTACTGCTTCGATTTCCCCAGCTGTTATTGTCTGTTTAGGCTTTCTGCTTCTTCTCCATTTAGTTTTGGAAGACTATATTTTTCCATTAATTTCTCTATTTTACCCTGGTTTTCAAATTTCTTGGCATATAGTTTTTTGTAGTAATTTCTTGCAATCCTTTGCCCTTCTGTGGTATTAGTTGTAATTTCATTACTGATTTTATTTACTTGGGTCCTCTCCCTTTTTTTCTTAATGAGTCTGGTCAAAGGCTTGTTGATTTTGTTTTTCTTTTCAAAGAACCAGCTCCCGGATTCATTGATCCTTTGAATTGTTCTTTTAGTTTCTATGTCATTTAATACTGCTCTGATCTTGATTACTTCCTTCCTTCTGCTCATTCTGGGCTTTATTTTTGTTCCTCTAGTTCTTGTAGATGTAGGGTTAGGTCATTTATTTGAAATGTTTCTATCTTTTTTAGGTAGGCCTGTATCGCTATGAACTTCCCTCTCAGCACTGCCTTTGCTGTGTCCCATAGGTTTTGGATTGTTGTATGTTCATTTTCATTTTTCCAGAAACTTTTGGATTTCTTCCTTGATCTCTTTATTAACCCATTCAAGTTTTCATGGCATGCTCTTCAGTGTCCATGAGTTTGAATATTTTTGCATTTTTTCTTGAAGTTGGTTTATAGTTTCAGGCCCTTGTGGTCCAAGAAAATGCTTGATATGATTTCAATTTTCTTGAATTTTTGGAGGCTTGTTTTGTGTCCCATCATGTGGTCTGTCTTTGAAAATGTTCCATGTACATTTGAAAAGAATATATATTTTGCTTCTTTGGGGTGGAAGCTTATATATATATATATATATATATATATATATATATATATATAATCAGTTAAGTCCATTTGATCTAGGGCATTGTTCAGTTCCACAATACCATTGTTGATATTTTGTTTGGAAGATCTATACATTGTTGACAGTGGGGTGTTAAAATCCCCTAGTATAAGTTTGTTGTTGTCTATAACTTTCTTAAAGTCCTCCAAGATTTTCCTTGTATATTTGGGTGCTCCTATGTTGGGCACGCATATGTTTACAATGTTTACTTCTTCTTGATGGAGTCTTCCCTTGTGTATTATGAATTGTCCTTCTCTGTCTCTTTTTATGGCCTTTGTTTTGAAGTCTATTTTGTCTGATATAAGTATTGCTACCCTGGCTTTTTTTTCCTGTTCGTTTGCTTGGACTATTTTTCCTAACCCTTGAATTTCATTACATGTAGGTGTTTTGTTCTGAGGTGGGTATCTTATAGGCAGCCTATCTGAGAATCATGTTTTCTTATCCATTCAGCTACCCTATGTCTTTTGATTGGAGCATTTAACCCATTTATATCTAAGGTTATTATTGATAGGTACTTATTCATTGCCATTTTACTCCCTTGGTACCTGTGTTCCTCTCTCTCTCACTATTTTCTTCCTCTTCTTAAAGCAGTCCCTTTAGCATCTCTTGTAGAGCTGGTTTGGAGGAGGTGTATACTTTGAAGCTTCTTTTGTCTGGGAAGCTCCTTACTTGGCCTTCCAGTGTAATTGAGAGTTTTGCTGGATAGAGTAATCTTGGCTGCAGTCCTTTCCTTTTCATTACTTGGAATATTTATTCCATTCCCTTCTGGCTTGTAATGTTTCTGTTGAGAAGTCAGCTGCTAGCCTTATCGAGTCTCCCTTGATGTTACTTCCTGTTTCTCCCTTGTTACATTTAAGATTCTCTTTTGCCTTTGAATTTTGCCATTTTAATTATGATGTATTTTGGAGTGGGCCTCTTTGTGTTCCTCTTTCTGACTTGTGTGGCTTTTTCTGTCATCAAGTTATGGAAGTTTTTCATCATTACTTTTTCAAATTGGTTTTCTATCTCTTGCTCTTCTTATTCTCCTTCTGGTATCTCTGTTATGCAGATATCATTATGTTTCATGTTGTCCTACAGTCCCTTTAACACCTTTTCATTCTTTTTGAGTCTTTTTTCCTTTTCTTGCCATTTCTGGTAGTTTTTTTCTACCTTGTCCTCCAGCTGAATGATTCAATCCTCTGTGTCATCTAGCTTGCTTTTACTGGGTAGATGCCTTCTACTGGGTTCTTCAGTTCACAAGTTGTATTTTTCATTTCCTCTTGGCCCTTGTTGATTGTTTCTATGTCCTTTTTTATGCTGATATAGTTTGCAGTAAGTTCCTTGTAGTTTCCCTGTAGTTTTGGTAATTTGCACTGAGCTCATTGAGCTTCCTTATGACCATTGTTTTGAACTCAGTATCTGATAGTTTACTTGCCTCTATTTCATTTAGTACTCTTTCTGAAGATTCCTCCTTTCCTTTTGATTGGGATTGTTTCCTTGTCCTCCCATTATTTATGAGACTCTTCCTGTTTTCTTCTGCTTCTTAAATTGATCTGTTTTGACTTCTTGACTTTGTGGTGTGAACTTCTATGGTAGGAGGTCTGTGAGATTCAGTGGTGCAGTCTTCTTGATGACCTGAACTCTATGCTCTGGGATGCCCTTTATGCCATTTAATTTTGGTTCTCTGGATATAATTGGATTTTGACTGTTATTGAGTCTTTCTTTGGTGGGTCCTTCCCTCCAGCTGGTTGACTGAGGGTCACTCTGTCCACCATGTCTTGTGTGCTGTTGTGTAGGTGTTGCCAGAATAAAACCAAAATCCAGGAAAAAAACTCATACCCACAAAATACTCCCCCTCACCACTGCAATTCCACTGTCAGAGAATGAACCAGTATTAATAATGATGTAAAAAGATTAAGACTATTATAAGAAAGGAGAGCAGATATGAAATGACCTACCAAAAAAGAAATGATTTTGAGAGGTTAGAAGGAAGAGCTCTAATAAGAGTTTGCAGTTGGAGCAATATAAAGAGAGAAAGTAAAGTTTGCATCATGAAAAAAAAGGGAATGAAGAATGTGGAATGGAGTATGAGAAGGGAAGTGTATAATATTAGGTTTAAACAGAAATTAAAATAATATAAAATAAAATAAAATGAGAGAGAGAAAAAAAGAAGGGAAAATCGTAAATAATTAATTAAAATATAGGAACCAAATTGGAGAGAAAGGTCCACCACAGTACTGTCAATAACAAATGAGCTAAAATTAATATAGGTGGTGTGGGAAGAAGATGGAAAAAAGAAAGAAAAAACCTTAAGAAGTGTCTAGAGGAATGGAAAGTGATTTTGAAATGTTAGAGGGAGAGGGAATACTAAGAGTGAGGAACAAAAACCAGGCTAAGACAAGGAAAAATTAAAATTTGGGATGTAAGGAAAAATAAAAAAAAGGAGAACAAAGAAAATAAAAAGGCAGGATGAAAGATAAATAAAAGGAAGTCAAAAAAAGAAAAAACAGACTAAGACAGGGAGCAATTAAAAATTTGAGATGAAAAAAAGAGTAGCAGAGGAGACCAGTAAAATTTGATATTTGAAATACAAAATCAGTGACTATCTAGAGATAAAATTGAAAAAAAAATGCAGCAACAACTGCCCTACCCACAACCATCTAGCAAAGATTTCTAAAGTTGGAGAGAGAACATTGGTCTTTTAAGAGCAGGGATAAAGGCTGTGGAAGTAGCATTGACAAGAAATTTGGTTTTGTGTGTCTGGATGGGGGAGAAATTGTAAGAGTGTGGAATGGAAACAAGTTGTAGCAAGAGAGAAAACAAAATTGGAAATGGAAATAATGCGAGGAAAGAAGAAGGTAAAATGGGATAAGAAAAAGGAGGGACAAAATGTATGAATTGAAATACACTATAGTATAAAATCAAGTGACTTAATGTGTACAAGCTTGCTGTACACGAAGTGAATGTTAAAAAGCTACGTGGGAAAGAAAATATCTCAAATAATGGAGAAGACCACAGTGGATTTCATCTTGGTAGCATCTAATATTTACCACTGTTTCTTGCTTTCTGGATCCACCTCTGGTGACGTCAGATGTTGACCCAGTCTGACCTTAGGCAGCCTGTTCCAGACTGCCAGGGAGCTACTGTCTGTGGCTATCTCCTTCAGTTGTTAATCTAGTCATGCTGCTCTAGCAGTCACATTTAAGCACCACAGGGCCAGGGCAGAGACCCTTCTGGGGCTGAGACTATTGTTTCCCTTCAGGCTGCTACTGCTCAAAGGGGAGCGGTCTGCCTGAGCGTGGTGGCTGCTGCCATATGGGGGATGACTCAGCACCGGGATCCTGGTGGCTACTTTCTCAGTTCTCTCCCCAAAGCTTCTGTCCTCAGTCTCTCCTCAGGTGTCACCAGCCCACTCTGCCCCCACCTTTGCCATACCCTGTGGTAAGTGGCTGCAAATGAAAATTTGTGTTGTTGGCCCTTTAAATGGCTCTTGCATCTCCAGCCATCTGTCTCTGCAACCCTTCTGCTTTTTGCTGCTGGTTGTTATCTGTGTACTTTTTGGGCTCTGGTGCGCTAGGCTGGGGATCCTAGCTTATGGTTTAGACCCCATTCTACTTGGAGGGATCCAACAGGCTGCTTAATTATCCCTCTGGCTCTGCTGCCAGTGGACACCCAGTCAGCCCTCTTGAGTCTCTACTGCACTTCTTACCAGACAGGTTGCGCTGAAGCTAGTTTTTCTATCTGTCCAAGGTTATAAGGCTTCTCTCTTGCTATTGTTCAGTTGTTTGTTCTGGGTGGTTTCTCCACAATTGGGTTGTAATTCCTGATTGGTCCTGGGAGGAGGTTAGTATGAATTCCATTCACTTCTCTGCCATTTGCTTTCCCCCTCCAGAATCTGATTGATTTTTTTTAGCCAAAATGTCAGCCCCTTCCCAGTTTATTAGATCAATCTTAACTTCAACATAGTCTAGATCAGGGGTGTCAAACTCATTTTCACCAGGGGCCACATCAGCTTTGCAGTTGCCTTAAAAGGGTTGAAATAGTTTTAGAACTGTACAACTATAACTACTCCTTAACCGTTAAGGAGTTGAAGTTACATTCGGCCCTTTGAAGGCAACTATGAGGCTGATGTGTGGCCCCTGGTGAAAATGAGTTTGAAACTCCTGGTCTAGATAGATACAAAGGGTAGTTTCTTGAAGGTGTAAATCTGCAATGTTCAGGCTTATACTGCTATACCCATACTCTTCCTTTTCTCCTGGGTCTGCTTTCCCATCCTTGCCCTAGAGTGATGGTGTGTGCCTGTGTTGGTGAGGGTGGCCATGGCTGGGGTTATCTGCCTGTATGGGAGATCAGTGAAAGGTGTTCGCTATTTACTCTCTGTTGGTTTCTGCTGCACTTGTGTGAAACTGATTGTTGATTCTCTGAGTGACAAGACACCACGTTCTGACTCTTAGCTTCAGTATAGTTATGGATGCTTTTCTTCTAGGGTCCTCTTACACTGTTGAGCACCCACACTGCTTCCTCTTGATTGAAGGGACTCTCTTAAATCTTAGTCATGCCTGCTTGCTTTCACCTGCATGTTTTTCCTCTTCTGCCAGCTTCAATGACTCAGCAAATGAGTTAGAAAAATCAATAAAAGTGCCATAACATCTTACACAGTAGCGGGGAATTATGCAAGTGCTTCTACTCCCCTCCACTGATGGAATGAATTGAATGACCCCTTCTTCATAGGAAAATGAATACTAGGGGCTGTTGATGATGCTTTACACTCAGCTACTCCAAAAGGCAGTGTCCCTTAGGCTGCCTCTAGCCCCTTATATAAAAGGATGGTGATGTGTAGATTCATATTTAGAATTTTGGAATACCTTGTTTTAGCAAGCCCTGAGACAAGATAGTTAGCAACACAGTGAGCATCTGATATTTTGTTTTTGGTTGAAACTGTTCCTACAGCAATCCTTGTGCATTCTATTTAACTCTTAATCTGAGAGGCTCTGCATTAATATTTCTAGGTCCTGGATGAACATTAGACTCACTTGGAAGCATTTAGAAATTATAACTGCTTAGTGTCCACCCCAAACTAGGTCAGAATTTGAGGATGTATAATCCCAGTACAATATTTTGTTTAACGAGTGGACTGTAAGAGAATTCTAGTGAAGATGAATGTCCATCCTGTTAGTTCACTAGAACCTCATAACTCATAATAGGACACAAATGTTATACTAGAAAACCTAAACTAAAGATGTTGACATTATTAAGTAAGAGATCTTAGTTCTTAGCTTCTAGGTAGCCAAACAGAGAAACATATTGTATAATGCAACTTTCAACGTCTAATTGAAGTATACTTTAGTGATTATATCTAAAATTTTTCCCTAGATAGAAATAATTGATTTCTAAGGAACACTTAAAAATATTATGGTTCATATCACAGATAAAACTTTTATAATATAAAAATGCTTATATATATTGTTATGGCTTTTATTTAGTTTTGATAAGAGCTGAAAAATATTGCATCATGGTGCAAGATTTGCTAGTGATGTGATGTCATTAGCCTACTCTGATTCATCTGTCAACACATTGGTTTACAGATGCTAATGATGCTGGTGGATTGTTTTTTGAGCAACCACATAGGTGACTATGTTGGGAATTCATACATAGCCCAGATGAGACAGAATAATCTTGAGATCCATTTTCTTTCCTGAATGGGTTACTTTGAAGATCATCGTATGTGGAGAGGCTGATGAGTTTTATCAAAGTGTTTCATAATTTACTAGCTGTATGATCTTGGAAAAGTCACATAATTTATTTAAGCCTCAGTTTCCCATTTTTGTTTTTTCCTTTTTCTTTTATTAATTTTTTTCAGTTAGAGTTGCCCACATTTTCCCTCCATTACTCTCCCCCACCCTCCCCTCCCCCATCTTCCACATTCAATCCTCCCCCTCCATTGTTTTTGTCCATATGTCCTTTATACATGTTCCTTGGCTCTTCCCCTCCTTTTCCTCAGTGTCCTCCCCCACCCCAGTCACTGTCAGTTTGTCCTTTATTTCCATGTCTCTGTTTTACAATTTTTATTTTTCACTATACTTTCCCATTACTATTTATCCCCCTTATATCCTCTTCCACCTCCAACCCCCCACCCCACAACCCCCACATTGTTGTCTGTGA
>PVKU01016775.1:0-13504 GCA_004027475.1 Anoura caudifer | reverse complement strand
TATTTGAAAAAGTAATGATGGAAAACTTCCCTAATCTGATGAGAGAAAAAGTGACACAAATCCAGGAAACACAGAGTCCCAATCAAGAGGAACCCAAAGAGACCCACTTCAAGACACATCATAATTAAAATGGAAAAATTCCAAGACAAAGAGAGAATCTTAAAGGCAGCATGGGAGAAAAAGGAAGTAACATACAAGGGAGCCCCAATTAGGTTAGCAGCTGACTTCTCAATGGAAACGCTCCAAGCCAGAAGACAATGGCAAGAAATATTCCAAGTAATGAGAACCCAAGGCCTGCAACCAAGATTACTTTACCCAGCAAGGCTTTCAATCAAGATAGAAGGCCAAATAAGGAGCTTCTCAGACAAAAGAAGTTTAAAAGAATACAGCTCTACCAAACCAGTTCAGCAAGAGATACTAAAGGACCTGCTTTAAGGAAAGGAAGAAAAAGAGAGAGAGAGAGAGAGAGGAACACAGACATGAAAATGGCAATGAATAAGTACCTATCAATAATAACCTTAAATGTAAATGGATTAAATGCTCCAATCAAAAGATATAGAATAGCTGAATGGATAAGAAAGCATGACCCACACATATGCTGCCTACAAGAGACCCACCTCAAGACAAAAGACCTACACAGACTCAAAGTAAAGGGCTGGAAACAAATATTCCAAGCCAATGGACAGGAAAAAAAAAAGCCGGGGTAGCAATACTTATATTAGACAAAATAGACTTCAAAAGAAGACCCATAAAGAGAGACCCAGAAGGTCACTTCATAATACTCAGGGAAGAATCCAGCAAGAAGACATAAACATTGTAAATATATATGCACCCAACATAGGAGTAACCAAATACATAAAGAAAATCTTAGAGGACTTAAAGAAAGATATTGACAGCAACACAATTATAGTAGGGGATTTTAACACCCCACTGTCAAAAATGGACAGATCTTCCAAATAAAATGTCAACAAAGATAATGTGGCATTGAACAACACTCTAGATGAAATGGACTTAACTGATATATATAGAGAGCCCTTCATCCCAAAGAAACTAAATACACATTCTTTTCTAATGCACATGGAACATTCTCAAAGATAGACCACATGATAGGACACAAAACTAGCCTCAACAACTTCAAGAAAATTGAAATCATATCAAACATTTTCTCTGACCACAGGGGACTGAAACTAGAAATTGACCCCAAGGGGAAAAACCAAAAACCCTCAAAATCATGGAGATTGAATAGCATGTTATTAAACAATGAATGGGTCAAGAATGGAATTAGGGAGGAAATCAAAAAGTTTCTGGAAACAAACAAAAAAAAACTCACAACAACCCAAAACTTATGGGACACAGCAAAGGCAGTCCTCAGAGGGAAGTTCATAGTGATTCAGGCCTACCTAAAAAAGATAGAAACATTTCTAACAAACAACTTAATCCTACACCTACAAGAACTCGAGGAACAACAACAAAGACAGCCCAGAGGAAGTAGAAGGAAGGAAATAACCAAGATCAGAGCAGAACTAAATGACATAGAAACTAAAAGCACAATTCTAAGGATCAATGAATCCAGGAGTTGATTCTTTGAAAAGATAAAGAAAATTGAGAAGCCTTTAAGCAGGCTCATCAAGAAAAAAAGAGAAAGGGCCCAAATAAACACAATCAGAAATGAAAAAGGAGAGATTACAACTGACACCACAGAAGTGCAAATGTTTGTAAGAAATTACTATGAAGAACTGTATGCCAAGAAATTTGAAAACCTAGGTGAAATGGACATGTTTCTAGAAAAATATAATCTCCCAAAACTCAATGAAGAAGAAGAAGCAGGAAGCTTGAACAGACCAATAACAGCAGATGAAATAGAAGCAGTAATCAAAACACTCCCTACACACGAAAGCCCAAGACCAGATGGTTTCACAGGAGAATTTTACAAAGCATTTAAGGAAGAGCTAACTCCTATCCTTCACAGACTATTCAAAAAAATCCAAAATGATGGAAGACTCCCAAACTCTTTTTATGAAGCCAGCATCATCGTAATCCCAAAACTGGATAAAGACACAACAAAGAAAGAAAACTTTGAGTCAATATTTCTGATGAACATAGATGCTAAAATCCTCAACAAAATATTGGCAAACCGCATCCAACAATACATTAAAAAGATCATACACCATGACCAAGTGGGATTCATCCCAAGGGTGCAAGGATGGCTCAACATTTGCAAATCAGTAAATGTAATACATCACATAAACAAAAGCAAAGACAAAAATCACATGATCATGTCAATAGATGCAGAAAAAGCATTTGATAAGGTAGAGCACCCATTTATGATAAAAACACTCAGCATAGTGGGAATAGAGGGAGCATTCCTCAACATAATAAAGGCCATATATGAGAGACCTACAGCCAACATCATACTCAATGGGCAAAAACTAAAATCTTTTCCACTAAGATCAGGAACAAGACAAGGTTGTCCACTTTCACCACTTCTATTCAATATAGTATTGGAAGTCTTAGCCACAGCGATTAGACAAGAAAAGGAAATAAAAGGCATCCAAATTGGAAAGGAGAAAAGAAAACTCTCACTATTTGCAGAGGACATGATAGTGTACATAGAAAATCCTATAGACTCAGCCAAAAAGCTGCTTGACCTAATAAATGAATTTGGCCAAACAGCCGGATATAAAGTCAATATCCAGAAATCAAAGGCATTTCTGTATACCAACAATGAAACAGCAGAAGCAGAAATCAAGAAAAAAAATCCCATTTGATATAGCAACAAGAAAAATAAAATACCTAGGAATAAACCTAACCAAGGAGGTAAAAGACCTGTACTCAGAAAACTACACAACATTGAAGAAAGAAATCAAGGAAGACACAAATGGAAACATATACCATGTTCATGGACCAGAAGAATTAACATCATCAAAATGTCCATACTACCCAAAGCAGTTTATAGATTCAATGCAATCCTTATTAAAGTACCAATGATATATTTCACAGATATAGAACAAACACTTTAAAAATTTATATGGAACTATAAATGACCTCAAATAACTGCAGCAATTTTGAGAAAGGAGAGCAAAATAGGAGGGATCACAATACCTGATATCAAACAGTATTATAAAGCCACTGTAATCAAAACAGCCTTGTACTGGCATACAAACAGGCACATGGACCAGTGGAATAGAACAGAGAGCCCAGAAATAAACCCAAGTCTCTATGGTCAATTAATATTCAACAAAGGGGGCAGCAACGTAAAATGGAGTAAAAATAGCCTCTTCAACAAGTGGTGTTGGGAGAACTGGACAGTTACATGCAGAAAAATGAAACTTGAGCACCAACTCACACCATATACAAAAATAAATTCAAGGTGGATAAAAGGTTTGAATATAAGCCGTGACACCATTAAAGACATAGAGGAAATCATAGGCAGGAAAATCTCAGATATTTTACGCAGCAACATTTTTACTGATATGTCCCCTAAAGCGAGGGACATAAAGGAAAGAATAAACAAATGGGATCTCATCAAAATAAAAAGCTTCCGCATGGCTAAAGAAAACAGTATTAAAATAAAAGAGAACCAACTATATGGGAAAACATATTTGCCAATGATTCCTCAGACAAGGGTTTAATCCCCAAAATATATAAAGAACTTACATGACTCCACTCTAAGAAGACAATTATAAAATGGGCAAAGGACTTGAACAGACACTTCTCCAAGAAGGACATACAGAAGATCCAGAAACACATGAAAAGATGCTCGATATCGCTAGCTATCAGAGAGATGTGAATTAAAACCACAATGAGATACCACCTCACACCAGTCAGAATGGCCATCATAAACAAAGCAACAAACAACAAGTGTTGGAGAGGCTGTGGAGAAAAGGGGACCCTAGTTCACTGTTGGTGGGACTGCAGACTGGTACAACCACTATGGAAAGCAGTATGGAATTTTCTAAGAAAACTAAAAATGGACCTACCTTTTGACCCAGCTATTCCACTGCTAGGATTATATCCTAAGAACCTTGAAACACCAATCCAAAAGAACCTATGCACCCCAATGTTCATAGCAGCACAATTTACAATAGCCAAGTGTTGGAAGCAACCTAGGTGCCCATCAGTAAATGAATGGATCAAGAAACTATGGTACATTTACACAATGGAATTCTATGCAGCAGAAAGAAAAAAAGGAGCTCCTACCCTTCCAAACAGCATGGATAGAACTGGAGAGCATTATGCTAAGCAAAATAAACCAAGAGGTGAAAGAAGAATACCATATGATCTCACCTTTAACAGGAACCTAATCAACAAAACAAACAAACAAGTGTAATATAACCAAAGACACTGAAGTTGAGAACAGACAGACAGTCACCAGAGGGGAGAGGGGAGGGAATTCCAGGGGAAAAGGGGAAGGGATTAGAGCAACAAGTATGAAAGACACATGGACAAAATATAAGGAGGGGTGGATATGGGGGAGAGGTGGGGAGGGTTGGGGCGGTGGGCTGGGATGGGAGTAAAAGACAGATAAGTGTACAAGAGCAACAATTAAAGGTAAAAAATAAATAAATTAATTTAAAAAAGAAAGAAAATTTTAAATATGAATAATAAAATGACAATAAGTACATATCTATCATTTATTACTTTAAATGTAAGTGAATTAAGCCAAGTGGTGAAAGAAAAATACCATGTGATCTCACCTCTAAGTGGAACCTAACCAACAAAACAACCAAGCAAACAAAATAGAACCAGAGGCATGGAAATAAAGAACAAACTGACAGTGACCAGAGGGGAGTGGACAATGATGATAATGGGAGAAAGAAGGGGAAGGGTCATCAAAGAAGATGTATAAAGGACCCATGGACAAAGATAGGCAAGGGGGATTGAATGTGGGAGGTGGTAGTGGGTAGGGTGAGGGAGAGTAGTGGGGGAAAAAGGACAACTGTAATTGAACAACAATAAAAAAAGAAAAATGCTTCCTTGTTAACACTGAAATTACCATGTTTTTTAAAAAGAAAGACCTTTATGAACTAATGTGTGTAACTATAGTTTAAGAAAATTAAATACATAGATTGATAAATTATGCATGCCTTTCTTCATGCTACTCCATGGAAATATCATCATACATTGAAAATATCCTGCCTTAACTTGTGTGGATCAGTGGACTGAGTGCCAGTCTGTGAATCTAAGGGTCGCCAGTTGGATTCCCAATCAGGGCACATGCCTGGGTTGTGGGCCAGGTCCTCCAGTGGGGGTGTGTGAGAGGCAACCACACATTGATGTTTCTCTCCTCTCTTTCTCCCTCCCTTCCCCTCTTTCTAAAAATAAATAATTAAAATATTTTTCAAAAACTAGAGAAAGGGTGAGTGTGTAGGCAAGGGCACTTTCAGAGGCTAAAACTGGTGTTAAGAGTCCTGAGAAGCTGGGCCAACCACCTTCATATTAGCAGAACCTCCAAGGAGGCAGAGTCCACGCTGCAGGTGTTTTGAGGGAACAATCCCTGATCTGAGGAAGAGACATGGAAAGGGACCAGAGTAGAAATGAGAGACTAGATGATAGAGTGAAGGAGTGCATAGGGTGTACAGAAAGTTCTCGAAGTCTTCCTGACCTCATATTTTTGGTCACTGGCATCCAGGAACCCTGGATCTCCCCCTGGCCCTACCCTGCCACCTTTTTAAACTACTGTCAGCACCTCCTCAGGTGGCTGAAAGAGCCATGAGCCACATGCTCCTGACAGTGAAAAGTCTTGAAAATTGGACTGATCTCTGCATGTTCCTTTGAGTGCTCAACTGCTGAATCCTAGCTGGTTGAGAACGCAGCCAGCCCTTGTGGGAAAACAATGCAAAGACCAGCACGCTTAGAGGACAAAGGAAGAGCACATTATACCGCAGAGATCCTTTGCGTAAGAAGGAAAAGACAGTGAAAATAGGTGTGAACCCTGGAGAAGACCCTGCACTGCATTTACCACAGGCATCTAAGGTCCTGGGATCCCAACCCTCACCCACCCTTTTCTTCACTTTCTTGGGCTCAGCAAGCTCCAAAGACACCCTGCTTCTTGTCCCCTTCCAACAGGCACCCTCAACACCCACTGCCAGGGTGCTCCTCAGACTCTACTCGCTGCCTCCTTCGTAGGCACTTACTGCCGATTGCAGCCGTGGGATCAGAGGTCTTGGGATACTGCAGAGGTGACCTTTTGCGTTTGTGAGGTGATTCCTGGCCAAGATGAAACTGCTGGACACAGACCCCCCAGGAGAACAAATAAAGAGTGCATGTCTTGTCATGACTGGAGCCGGGCACTGAAAATCCTGGCCCTCATTCTGGAATCCGAGATTGCTGGGCCCGAGCCTGTGCACTCCTCAACACCACCCTGCCCGTCCACCTTTCCCACCTTTTCCCACCTGCTTTTAGGATTCTCTCTGTGTTTTTAATCTTGGGTAACTTAATGATGATATGCCTTGGTGTGTTCCTCTTTGGGTCCAACTTCTTTGGGACTCTCTGAGCTTCCTGGACTCCCTGGAAGCCTATTTCCTTTGCCAAATTGGGGAAGTTTTCCTTCATTATTTATTCAAATAAGTTTTCAATTTTTTGCTGTTGTTCTCCTTCTGGCACCCCTATAAT
Organism: Anoura caudifer; assembly: GCA_004027475.1. NCBI lineage: Eukaryota > Metazoa > Chordata > Mammalia > Chiroptera > Phyllostomidae > Anoura > Anoura caudifer. The sequence continues at coordinate 6,889 of PVKU01016775.1, read as the reverse complement.
TCAGATATTGGAACATTTCAGGTTGTCAGAGACTTCTCAGCCTCTCTTCACTTTGAGTTTTTTGTCTCTTCATTCTGTTCTGGCTGGATGTTTATTTCTTCCTTTTGTTCCAAATCATTGCTTTGAGTCCTGGTTTCCTTTCTGTCACTGTTGGCTCCCTGAATATTTTGCTTTATTTCATTTTGTGTATCTTTCATTTGTTCTTTCGTTTTTCAGCCAAGCTCAATCAGTTATGTGAGCATTTTGATTACCAGGGCTTTGAACTCTCCATCAGATAGATCAGCTATCTCCTCATCTCTTAGCTCTCTTTCTGAAGCTTTGCTCTGTTCTTTCATTTGGGCCCTATTTCTTTGTCTCGCACACCGGTCTGGTTGTTCTGGTTGACTATTTCTTTAGTTCCTTGGTGGTAGGAGTTCCATGTAGTTTGATTTTCTGGCATTTCTGGTTGTTTATTGATTTTAGATTGGTTGTTATCCTCCTTTTGGTTATACAAGGAAGCAAAGGGTTTCTACCTATGCCTCCATCTTGGCTGGAACTCTCAATAACGTCTCCTGTGTTGTGGGTGTGCCCTGGAGGTCTCTGGGCAATCACAGTACAAGAAAAGCATCAGGTGTGCATGACCAAGTGCTGGAACCTTCATCCCACAGCTTTTTTCAGAAGTCCTTATGTCCCATACCTGGTCACGGTTCTATCACAGAATATATTTGAAAGATTTGTGCATTTGCTCCCTTACATGTGAGGTGAAAATGTATGTGGAATTGTAAGAGGGTGCAGCCAGGGGACCCTCCAAAGAAGTATTTGTAATGAGGTCCAGAACTCAGGGTGTCCAGGAAATATTAAAAATATGGGATGTCTTCACCCCTGCAGGTCTGAGCTGGGGGATGGGAGGCATGGAGCAGGGCCATTGGGAATTGTTTTGCATAGCAACAATTTTGCAAATAACCTCAGGCATGGTCATTTAACATATCTATAGGTTTTAACTGGTTTCATAGATATGTTAAATAGCTATGGCCATGCTTTGAGTCAGGGGGATTGGAGTGACTTCCACCCAGGATGTAACTGGGAGGCAGCTCCCCCTGGTTACAGCACTTGCATGAGAGCTTGGGATGATTGGCTCCATGCCACAGGGCCACGCCTGCCCAGACTTACTATGGCAGCCAAGAAAGGCTGGAAAAATACAAAAATGCTGGTAGGTGTAACTGATTGTGGGAGGAGTCAGGAATGGGGCTGCAGAGGAAGATTGGCACTAGGATTTAAACTCAGGCATGGCAGCCATGCTGGAGGGTTGGGACCACATGGCTTTGGGGTGCTCCCTTTTGCCATGTGGCCTAGGAAGCAGGAGAGACCTTGCATGGAAGGAAAGAGGTGAAAGTACTATTGCTGGTGGGCCATGAGAAGGTGCCACATGGTTTTGGATTAAGTGGAGATTGTGGTGGTGACACAGCTGATGGTGCTGGGAACTGAGGGGCTACCTGAGACACGGACTTCTACTTCTTTTCTTAAGATATGGTACCCCAGACTGGGCAGAAAGAGAAGGAAGGACTTCCTTCTCTTGTGTGTGTTTGTGGGTATTCTAAAGGATCTTAGTATTTTAATGAGCACATTAAGTCATTACTGTAAGTCAGCATAACTTTTTTGAAATAAATAATTCCTTTCCTTTTTACCAATGTCTGGCATTAAAAGATGTCTTTCCCTGGTGGTGGACAAGTCAAACCCAGTACAGGGGGTGGGATCTCTGGAGCACAAGGCGGGGGTCCATTTGGTAATAGTATATTGTTCATCCCCCTGCCCTGGGTCTATTCTGTAACAGAATTGGAATAATGTTAGTGGTTAGGCTCCTTCCAGCTCTCTAGCAAGTCATTGGTCATTTACCACACATGTAATTTGCTCAGTGTTTTCACCAATGTTAGTGAGGAGAACTTAACTGTTTTCTTTGTCTTGATATGGCATCCTATGGAGGCATGGAGGAAATTTCAGATGAGGAACTAAGGAGTGAGCAGGTGGTCAACCAAGTGTCTCCAAAGCACATCTGAGTGGATAAGGCATTCAGTCTCTTACATTCTCTATCAGTCCTGCAGACTGGAAGTCTGAAATGGGTGTCACTGTGCTGGCATCATGCTGTGTGTCTGCAGAACCCTGCTCCCTCCTCAGACTCTTTGGGAGAATCTGTTTTTGCCTTTTCCAGCCTCTGGGGGCTATTCTCATTGTTAGCTAATGTCCCTCCCATCAAATGTGCCATTCCTACTCTGCTCCCATGGTCACATCTGCTTTGTCCTCCTGTTGTTTACTCTCCCATTGCCCCTCTCTCTCATAAGAAAACTTGAGATTACATGAAGAGACCACCCAGAAAATCCAGGGTAGCCTTTCCATCTCATTAACTATAACTTTATCACATGTGCAAAGAATCTTCTGCCAGGGGATATAATAGTCACAGTTTCCAGGGATGAAACCCAAAATATCTTTAGGGAGCAATGATTGTCCCTACCACAGTATTTAAAATACTTTAAAATGTCTTACCTTCATATTTTAATATGCTTCACAAAACTACCCTGTTGTGGTCCTGTGCACTTGAATGAAGTAAGTGTTGTTCCCACAGGTGTAGCTCCTCATGGTTCCAACCCTGGAGGAGGGTCCCATTGCTTCAAACCTTCCCGGACATTTGTATTCTCAGACATCCTTCCAGGCAATCTGGTTCCAGGATGGTGGCATTGGAATAAAAATGGGGCTGGGCACAGGTGCACAGGATCCTTCACCAGGATGCTTTCTAAGTGTATATGGTTTGCTCAAGTCAGATCTGCAACTCTGTAAGAAGCCAGTCCTCCAGGCCTGAAGTCATTTCTAGAACTAAGGCTAAGAGACATGCTCATTATGTCCTCCAAGGATTCAGGTATTTCTTTTATGAAAAACAAAGCTTTAAAATATCTAATAGACAATTTGACTAGTTTTCTCATGGATGACTTTCAAATATTTCTGACAAATCAATGATGTGTCCAAGGCAGCAGTCACCAACATTCTTAAAACAGATGTTTTCTACTAAAGAAGATTCCTATTTGTACAACACAGAGTTGTTCCAGTTGAGCTTGAGTTGGCAGAAAAACAATAGGAAGGACTACAAAATAGAGACACCCATGGAGTTATCAAGATAGTTAAACCAGAGAGAAAATAATTGAAGGAGAAGGGAAAAAGTCAAGCTTGCCTAATCTCCTCACACATTCCCCTGATAGGAACTCTTGCAACCCCTGTCCTGTCCTGTCCTGTCTTCACCTCAGGGAATCACCAAATGGGGTGGAAGAGTTGTATGAACTCCCTCAGGGTTGGGTACAAAGAGATTGTGGGGAAGGGAACCAGAGCCACTGCTTCTTTAAAAATCCATTTTCATTAACAACAAAACCTTAGATTGGAAGACTTAGTGTTGTTAAATTGTCCATACTACCCAAGTGATCTATAGATTCAATGTAATATATTATGAACCCCAATGGCATTTTTAAAAGAAATAGAAAACATCATTCTCAAATCTGATGATATTTCACAGAAACTTGAGTAGCCAAAACAATCTTAAAAAAAAAAAGCAAAGTTAGAGGTTTGCATTTTCACATTTCCAAACACATTACAAAGCTAAAGGTAAAGCACAATGGTACTGGCATAAAGACAAACATATAAACCAATGGAAACAAAATGGAGAGCCAGAAATAAACTCTCATGTATATGGTCAAACGATCTTCAAAAGGGTTCCAGCACCACTCAATGAGGAAAAGACAGACTTCCACAGAAGATGTTGGGAAAACTGGATATTCACATGTAAAATAATCTTATACCACACACAAAGATGAACTAAAATGGATTAAAGATCTAAATATAAGACAAAAGTATAACTCTCACAGAAGAAAATTTTCTCAACATTGGATTTGGCAATGATGTCTTTGATGTGACACCAAAAGAGTAGGGAACAAAGATAATAGAAAAGGGACTACATCAAGCTTAAAAATTATTAGTCATCAAAATAAACAATCAAGTGAGTGGAAAGGGAACTTGCAGAATGAAGAAAAGTATTTGCACATCATGTATATCTGTTAATGGGGTTGACATCTAAGGTTTATAAAGAAACCCTGCAATGAACAAAAATAAAAAGTCCAAACCCTGATTTAAAAAAATGGTCAAGCCCTGGTCAGGTGGCTCAGCTGTTTGAAGCATCGTCTCATGCACCAAAAAGTTGCAGGACTGATACCTGATCAGGACACATGCCTAGGTTACAAATTCAGTCCTCAGTTGGAATACCTAGGGGAGGCAAATGATCAATGTTTTTCTCTCATGTCGACGTCTCTCTCTCTCTACCCCTTCCCTTCTCTCTAAAATTAATAAATGTATCCTCAGGTGAGGATTTAAAAAATGGTCAAGACACCTTAATAGACATGTCTCTAAAGAAGGCATACAAATGGCCAAGAAGATGCCCAACATTACTAATCCCTAGAAAAGTCAAATCCAAACAACCATGGATTATCCCGCACATCCATTAGGATGATCACTATCAGAAACACAGAAAGTAATCTATCTTGGCACGATGTGGAGAAATTGGAACCTGGGTCCACTGCTGGTGGAAATGCAAAAATGGTGCAGCTACTGTAGACAACAGTTTGGAGGCTCCTCTAGAGATAAGAAATAGATTTACCAGCCCTGGCTGGGTAGCTCAGTTGGTTAGAGCATCATTCCAATATTCCAAGTGTTTGACCTCCCGTCAGGCAACATAAAAGAAGCAACCAGTGCTCGCTTTGGCAGCACATATACTAAAATTGGAACGATACAGAGAAGATTAGCATGGCCCCTGCACAAGGATGACATGCAAATTTGTGAAGCATTCCATATTTTCAGGACAAAGTAGAAAAAATCAGCCAGAAGGAGCAAGAAAAGGAAAAGAGGCTTAGAAAGAATGAAGGATTAAGAGAAATGCAAGACAGTATGAAACGTAATAATATCCGTATAATAGGGATACCAAAGGGAGAAGAAGAAAAGCAAGGAATAGAAAACCTATTTGAAAAAGTAATGATGGAAAACTTCCCTAATTTGATGAGAGAAAGAGTCACACAAATCCAGGAATCACAGAGAGTCCCAATCAAGAGGAACCCAAAGAGGCCCACTTCAAGACACATCATAATTAAAATGGAAAAATTCCAAGACAAAGAGAGAATCTTAAAGGCAGCAAGGGAGAAAAAGGAAGTAACATACAAGGGAGCCCCAATTAGGTTAGCAGCTGACTTCTCAATGGAAACGCTCCAAGCCAGAAGACAATGGCAAGTATTCCAAGTAATGAGAACCAAAGGCCTGCAACCAAGACTACTTTACCCAGCAAGGCTTTCAATCAAGATAGAAGGCCAAATAAAGAGCTTCCCAGACAAAAGAAGTATAAAAGAATACACCTCTACCAAGCCAGCTCTGCAAGAGATACTAAAGGGCCTGATTTAAGGAAAGGGAGGAAAGGAGAAAGAGAGGGAGAGGAACACAGGTACAAAAATGGCAATGAATAAGTACCTATCAATAATAACTTTAAATGTAAATGGATTAAATGCTCCAATCAAAAGGCATAGAATAGCTGAATGGATAGCATGACCCACACATATGTGCCTACAAGAGACCCATCTCAGGACAAAAGACCAACACAGACTCAAAGTGAAGGGCTGGAAAGAAATTTTCCAAGCCAGTGGACAGGAAAAAAAAGCTGGGGTAGCAATACTCATATCAGACAAAATAGACTTCAAAAGAAGAACCATAAAGAGAGATCCTGAAGGTCACTTCATAATACTCAAAGGAAGAATCCACCAGGAAGACATAAACATTGTAAATATATATGCACCCAACATAGGAGCACCTAAATACATTAAGAAAATCTTAGAGGACTTCAAGAAAGATATTGACAGCAACACAATTATAGTAGCGGATTTTAACACCCCACTGTCAAAAATGGACAGATCTTCTAAACAAAATATCAACAAAGATATTGGGGCATTGAATGAAACCCTAGATGAAATGGACTTCACTGATATATATAGATCCCTTCATCCCAAAGAAACTAAATACATTTTCTATTCAAATGTACATGGAACATTCTCAAAGATAGACTACATGATAGGTCATAAAACTAATGACCTATCATCATCTCATCAAACTAATGACCTATCTCATCAAATTCAAGAAAATTGAAATCATACCAAGCATCTTCACCGACCACAAGGGACTGAAGCTAGAAACCAACCGCAAGGGGAAAAACACAAAGCCCTCAAAATCATGGGGATTGAAGAGCATGCTATTAAACAATGAATGGGCCAAGAATGAGATTAGGGAGGAAATCAAAAAGTTTCTGGAAACAAATGAAAATGAACACACAACAACCCAAAACTTATGGGACACAGCAAAGGCAGTCCTTAGAGGAAAGTTCATAGCAATACAGGCCTACCTAAAAAAGATAGAATCATCTCAAACAACTTAACTCTATACCTACAAGAACTCGAGGATCAACAGCAAAGACAGCCCAGAGCAGGTAGAAAGAAGGAAATAACTAAGATCAGAGCAGAATTAAATGACATAGAGACTAAAAGCACAATTCTAAAGATCAATGAATCCAGGAGCTGGATTTTTGAAAAGATAAACAAAATTGACAAGCCTTTAAGCAGGCGCATCAAGAAAAAAAGAGAGAGGACTCAAATAAACACAATCAGAAATGAAAGAGGAGAGATTACAACTGACACCACAGAAATACAAAGGATTGTAAGAAATTACTATGAAGAACTGTATGCCAAGAAATTTGAAAACTTAGGTGAAATGGACATGTTTCTAGAAAAATATAATCTCCCAAAACTCAATGAAGAAGAAGCAGAAAGCCTGAACCGACCAATAACAG
>PVKU01016774.1:0-13506 GCA_004027475.1 Anoura caudifer | reverse complement strand
CTGACAGATGCTCAGACACTGAACAGAAGGTTGCCGGGGAGCATTAGGGGCAGTGGGTAACACCAGAGCCTGAGGGCCTTAGGAATCAGTGAGGAGGTGGACATGGATGTAACAGGTAGTGGGAACTCATCACTGTGGTTTTCTTTCCCTTCATCTGCCTCAATCCCAGGTATGTGAACTGTGCCCGTGATGATGAAGAACAGAACCTTGTGGCCTTTCAATACCACAGGCAGATTTTCTACCGAACCTGCCGGATCGTCAGGCCAGGCTGTGAGCTGCTGGTCTGGTTTGGGGATGAGTATGGCCAGGAGCTGGGCAGCAAGTGGGGCAGCAAGTGGAAGAGAGAGCTCGCGGCCGAGAGAGGTGGGCACCACTGTTCTTCAAAACAGAAAGAAAAAAGAGAATTCTCCATAGAAATGTTGATGATCCAACTCTTAAGTAGAGTAAAATCCACTCTAAAGTCAGTAAAGTTTCAAATCAGATGCTTCAGAAATTCACAATGCATTCATATACCTTTGACTCTTAGGCAAAATTTTTATAGTTTTTATTTTTAAATATTTCATGTACAAAATACACAACTGCAATAGTGCTAAAAGACTGAAAGGCAAAAAAAAGTTTTTAAGCACTAAGCAGTTTTCTCACCAAGGCAGTTTTTCTGAAACTTTCATAGCTGTTTCTTCTTAATTTTCCTCCATACTTCTAAATAAAATGTTTTTGTTTACAGGCATTCATTATTTTTTAAAGATTTTGCCCTGGCTGGTAGGGCTTGGAGAATTGAGCACCAGCCTGTGAACCAAAGGGTTGCCAGTTCGATTCTCAGTCAGGGTGTATGCCTGGCTTTCGGGCCAGGTCCCCAGAACGGGGCATATGAGAGGCAACCACACATGATGTTTCTCTGCCTCTCCCTCCCTTCCCCCTTTTCTAAAAATAAATAAATACATAAGTCTTTTTAATCAAAATTTTATTTATTTTTACAGAGAGTGGAAAGGAGGGAGAAAGAAAAATCAATGTGCAAGGGAAACATTAATCAGTTGTCTATGGCACACTCCCAACTGGCCCACAACCCTGGCATGTGCCCTGACTGGGAATCGAACTTGTAACCTTTCAGTTTTCAAGCAACACCCAACCCACCAAGCCACACCATTCAGGCAAGGTGCATTCATTCATCATTTCAGTGAATTATGTGAGATCCTACTCTGTAGCACATAGGGTCCTGGAACCTGGAAATACAGATAAACATGAGGATCACAATCACTGTTCTTGAGGAGCTGATGGGTGAAGGAGGGAAACCCAGGCACACGTGCTTGCATGTGCATAACACTACACAGCGGTTAGTGCTTTGGAGAAAACTAATCCAGGACAAGTGCCTAGGGAGCGGTGTGAGGGGAAGTGCGGTGTGGCAGATGGTCTGGGAAGGGCTCTCAGGAGATAACATTTACAACAATACTGCAAGCAAAGGATCACAGGCCGAGGGAGCAGCCAGCTCAGGGAAGAAAGAGGTAGGGTGTTGGATTGGCTGAGGGTCACTCAGGTCTCTTCTCAGCATAGAGGGTAAGAATGGAGTTCAGATAGATGCTTAGCAACCCGGAAATGCCGTGTTGATCTGAGTTGAGAGACTGGGGACTTTCCTGAGTGAAAGTGTGCAGTTGTCAGCTGTGGAGTGGTGTGTTCTCTGTTCTGATTACGCTTTGTTAATTTTTAGAAAATAAACTCCAGTGGGGAATCCCCTCAGAGATTACTTCATCTCCAAGTGAGAGAGCCCGTGGTGGTTTGGCCAGAGAGGGACAGGAGTCAGGCGTGTAAGACGTGTGGTTGGAGAAATATTTTGAAACAGGACTTCTCAGTGTGTTTGAAATGGGCTAATGCTGAATGAAATGAAGCATAAATACCTGGTGTGAGGCTTGAGGAAGGACTTTTTTAAAGATTTTTTATTTATTTCAAGAGGGGAAGAGGGAGAAAGAGAGGGAAACATCAATCCGTTGTTGCCTCTCACAGGCCCCCTACTGGAGACCTGGCCCACAACCCAGGCATATACCCTGACTGAGAATCGAACCTGCAACTGCTTCACAGGCTGCCACTCAATCCACTGAGCTGCATGAGCAAGGGCAGGAAGGACATTTTATTTTACTGTTTTGGAAACCAGAGAGAACCACTTTCTAGTTGGGGCCTGTGGTTTTCCTCTTTAATATGACTTAGAAGACACTGATAGAAGGGAAAGGTCACTGCAGTTCCATCCACCCAGGGAGTGAAATGGCCTCTCATGCTCCTTCAAAGCCCCTAGTCTGGCATTATTAGAAAAGACCCTTGATGTGGGCTTTCTGGATTTCTGAAGAAGATGCACTGCAAAAAATAAAAAGGAAAATAGACTGCAAATGAACACTTCGTGGGAGAAAGAGCTTGTGTTGTCACCACAGTAAGAATGATTCATGGGGCAGGTCCTACCAGGAGACAAGTCATATGGGCTAGGCATTCTCATCAACATCTGCCCTGACCAAACCTTTCTCTTTCAGTGGAACCAAAGCCAGAGGTGCACCCATGTCCCTCCTGCTCTCTGGCCTTCTCCAGCCAGAAATTCCTCGGCCAACATATGAAACTCAATCATCCTTCTCAGATTCTCCTGGGAACATCCACAAGAAAACACCTTCAGGCAGAGGAACCCTGCCCAGAGGATCAGAATCAGCAGCAGCAACATACTAGTACACACAGCTGGGATGATAAAACTGAAGGTCAAGAGGTTAAAGAAACGTCCAAACCTTTGCTTAGAAGGATCACTCAGAAGAGAATCTCAAGATCCTTTTTCCAACCTTCCAAAGAACAAATGACGAGCTCTAGTGAGTGTGAGAGAATGATGGAGGAAGGGCCCCATAAAGACCAGAAAGAGAGTCCAGAGGACACAGGCAAGGTATTTGTGAAAACAGGAATGTCAAGAATTGTAACAATCAAGCAAGAAGGGTGTTGGCAAGACTTTGGTGATGAGTCACATCTCATCAGAGACCAGAGGACACACTCAGGGGAGAAGCCGTATGTCTGCAGGGAGTGTGGGCGAGGCTTTACACGCAAGGCAGATCTCATCAGACACCAGAGGACACACTCAGGGGAGAAGCCCTATGTTTGCAGGGAGTGTGGGCGAGGCTTTACACAGAAGGCACATCTCCTCAGACACCAGAAGACACACTCTGGGGAGAAGCCCTATGTTTGCAGGGAGTGTGGGCGAGGCTTTACACAGAAGGCACATCTCAGACACCAGAAGACACACTCTGGGGAGAAGCCATATGTTTGCAGGAAGTGCAGGCGAGGCTTTACACAGAAGTCAGGTCTCATCACACACCAGCGGACACACTCTGGGGAGAAGCCCTATGTTTGCAGGGAGTGCAGGCGAGGCTTTACGCAGAAGTCAGGTCTCATCAGACACCAGAGGACACACTCGGGGGAGAAGCCCTATGTTTGCAAGGAGTGTGGGCGAGGCTTTACACGTAAGTCGGGTCTCATCACACACCAGAGGACACACTCTGGGGAGAAGCCCTATGTTTGCAGGGAGTGTGGGAAAGGCTTTACACAGAAGTCAGCTCTCGTCAGACACCAGAAGACACACTCTGGGGAGAAGCCCTATGTTTGCAGAGAGTGTGGGCGAGGCTTTACACAGAAGTCAATTCTCATCACACACCAGAGGACACACTCTGGGGAGAAGCCCTATGTTTGCAGGGAATGTGGGAGGGGCTTTACACGAAAGTCGTATCTCATCACACACCAGAGGACACACTCTGGGGAGAAGCCTTATGTTTGCAGGGAATGTGAGAGGGGCTTTACACGAAAGTCACATCTCATCACACACCAGAGGACACACTCAGGGGAGAAGCCCTATGTTTGCAGGGTGTGCGGGCGAGGCTTTACACAGAAGTCAATTCTCATCACACACCAGAGGACACACTCAGGGGAGAAACCCTATGTTTGCAAGGAGTGTGGGAGAAGCTTTACACAGCAGTCACATCTCATCAGACACCAGAGGGCACACTCGGGGGAAGCCCTATGTTTGCAGGGAGTGTGGGAAAGGCTTTACACAGAAGTCAGCTCTCATCAGACACCAGAGAACACACTCAGGGGAGAAGCTCTATGTTTGCAGGTGGACTGAGTGAACCATTAGCATTAAGTTGCATATTAACATCCATAGGAAGTGTATGGACCCTTACTCTCCCCAAGATTGCAATTACTATACAAGTAACTGGTTAAACAAACCCTCCAGTTTCATGACAAGAGATGAGATGGACAAACAGTTCCATGAGTGATATGGGGATGTCAGCACCAATCTCCTTCACAGCTTTTTGACAGCCTATTCTAAACTGTTTTGTCTCCATACAAATATGAAGCCTACATCCCTCATTCCCCCATCACTGAAAGCAGAGAGTTCCTGAAGAGCCACAAAGAACTGATACTCCGCCACAAAATTCAGCTCCTGCAAATGCATAAGTCTTTAGTCAATCTGTTTACTGCCCAACGAGAGGGATTTGAGACAGATGCATCAGGGAAGGGAATTCCCCGGACTCCTGGGAAGTGTGGCCTTTTCTCCTAATAGGCTCCCTACCCTCCCTTGGCTTCTCTTGGCTCTTCTAATTTCCTACAACCTCTGGAGCCTCAGAGGTGAACGGCAAGGAGAACTGTATGCTTGTGCATGAATATGAGCCTGGCTCAGTCTGGGCACCTGGTCTTCCTTCAGGGTCAGCATTTTCTGGTGTACAGCGTACAGATTCCACATCAGTCCATAGTGGGTGTGAGTCTCAGCTCTGTCTTCTCCAGCTGTGTGATGTAAGGCAAGTTTCTCAACTTCTCTCTGCCTGCTTCCTAGTCTACTATGGAAGTGGGAACTCCAGCCTTTGGGTTGACATTCAAAGTTGAGTCAGCACAGACAGAATCTGGCAAGAGGATCACTGAGATCACAAGTCCTGCTGAACAGCCTTCAGTGTCCATGTCTTCCGGGTCTTTAGTGCTGGACAGAGGAAGATAAGGACATGGTAAGGGTGTGTAGCCAAATTCAGAATTTGAGCAGACCCCACTGCTTTCCCCACAGACTCAGCTGCTCTGAGAAGGAGGCCTGAGTAGGGCATGTGCTTCCCTCTAGGTCACTACCCTCCCACTGAGCCTGGGCACCCTCAGAGCCTCCTCAGCACAGGCAGGTGGTACTGAGAGTTACCTGTGAAACAAAACCCTAGCCCACCCCTTGCTGAGAACTGACACTGGGAACAGCACCTGCCTGCACTGGTGTGTTAGGTAGGATAGATGGTAAGCCAAGGCAGGGAGGACGAGAAAGACATGTCTCACCCACTAACTCAGCAGTCCTGAGCCTGGTCCAATTCTATTGCCGGATGTTCCAGCATTGCAAGAAACACCATGCCAACACGTTGAAACTCTAGATATTGTTTCCACTATCTGGGAAAGAAAGGCTTTCAAAGTGAATTCATCCCAAGGCCTAGAAGATCGGAGGGGATCCACAGCACTCAGGGAAAGGACTCATAAAAGAAATTTGGCTAATTGCTTGCCTCTGGCCACTATCTGTTTTATGAGAGGGTCCCTGGTGCTTACAGAACAAGCCCGTAGATAACTTTGGGTAACTGCCTCAACTTTAACTGTGTCCTGTCACGTATCTATTTTACAAGATGACCTACCGAGGTCTGAAGTGCAGTAAGGATTCAGGCTAACAGACCCCACACACACATACCTATGTTTGGGTAGTCATATCCCCCATGGAAGTTGGCACCATTTTACCTGTCAATCAATATGTAACTTCACCCACATCCCAACTATATAAGTCCTTGGGAAAAGGACCTGAGGTGCTCTTGCCACCCAAGCTCTTGCCTTTCACTCCCACCTCAGCAAGACCTGTCCTCTTCCATGAGAACGTATCACTAATAAACCCCACTTGCACGCTAATACAGTTGCTGATCTGTAGTCCTTTACTGCATTGGCAAGAACCGAGTTTCTCCTGTAACAGGTGCACCCAATCTGCATATGGCATTCATGAAGCTCACAACACAGCAGCTTCTGTAATGCACTTTCCTTGTACCTGGGCCCTACAGGGCTTCATATACCACTGACACCATCTCAAAATTATTACTTATTGCATCTTTAAACTTCTTTGTGAAGTCTGATGGGATAATGAACATACACAATGTTGGTCATTCTTGGCCACCCATTCCCACATAATGTCCACAATGGTCCAAGAGCACAAAATTCCCATGGACCCAATGGATGGGAGTCCAGCAAGACTCAGGGTGAGAACAAGATAAACATCTACAGCTGGTGCTAACAACTCCCACAGGTCACCCTTTTAGAACCAGAGCTGAGTTCAGTACAGATAGATGGTGAGCAATTAGTGAGACCTAAGCATGACCCACCCTGTTCCTGCTGGAGTGGGTTCACCAAAGGGGGACACCCACCCCCATGACCTGGAACGATGACCTTTCTGTCCTCCCAGTGCAAGGCTTGTGAAGAGTGTCTACATAAACTAAGTGGATCTCAGTAATAAATATCCACTATTACTTTGTTTTATGCTTTTTTAAAGGAAGCTGTGTGTGTGATTCTTGGGTTTTGTTTCCCTTCCCTGTTTCTCCCCGCACCATGACAGCCCAGAGGGAACACCATAAACTCAATATTCTGCTGCTTTCAGCATGGGCCATGGGAGAGGGGCAGAGTCCTGGTGTAATGCTGGCAGAGGGGCTGGCACTGAAATACAGTGGGGAGGGGAACCCACAGACTGCCAAGTGATGGTCACTACCACCCCACCAGGATAGACCCTGGAGCTCTCCCTCCCCTTCAGCAGCAAACCACATTCCTAGTGTAGCTGCCAGCCTCCAAGGTGTCCCTCAAATCCACATGCTGTGACCCCTACCCTTGTCCACTCCATCCTTCACACAGCCAAGCTGATCTGTGTTGTGAAAATGGTGTGCGGCTCTCAAAGCTAAGTCATAAACAGGCCCTTTTGTTTCAGCCTTGCTCACATAGTTCACACGGTCTCAGACCACCTTGTGCAAGGAGCTGGGTATTTACTTATATTACTGTAAAGCTACTGCACATGTAGTCTCCCATGATCTTCCTTGACTGACCACCAGAGAAGGGGGTCCCATAATGTTGATTTATTATAATGCTATTATAATGAAGTAGGGGTCATGTAGCATCGTCTGCACAGGTGCATTCATGATTTGCCATGATTCTGCGCTTTTACAGAAAGCAGGAACAACCGGTCTTAGAACAGGGTCTCTATCCCATATCAATGTCCTTTATCTTAGCTCTGGAGCACCCCCGGAGTTTTCTCCTATCTCCTGTCTCAAATCCAGGTATGTGCTGTGACTGGGAATGGAACTGGACACCTTTTGGTTGGCAGGTGGACACCCAGCCCACTGAGCCACACCAGTCAAAGCCATTGCTTGAGTCTTCCATGTGCCTTGACCAGGGATCAAACCTGCAAACTCATTTCAAAAAAAAAAAAAAAACCTGTAGATATATAAAAAACTTCATTTGAGCCCTGGCTGGTGCGGATCAGCAGACTGAGCACCAGCTTGCGAACCAAATAGTCACAGTTGGATTCCCAATCAGGGCACATGGCTGGGTTGAGGGCCAGATAATCAGCTTGGGGCATGTGAGAGTAAACTGATCAATGTATCTCTTATACACATCGACACATCAACGTTTCTCTCCCTTTCTCTCTCCCTCCCCTCCCCTCTCTCAAAAAATAAATAAATAAAATCTTTTAAAAATAACAACATGAGCAGCAAAATGGGATTCAACATTTAGGGATGATCCACTATACCCAACGTTTCCTTCTCATCTACACCAAGGTGTTTTCCCAACATGAACACCAGATGGCAGAAGAGAGGCACACGTGGAACATTTTTTCAGTGATCATACTGTACTGTAAACCAAGTTTCAACAAACTTCAAAAAATTGAAATTATGTAAAGCTTAGTTTTGGCACTATTTGTAGTTAATCTAGAAATCAGTAACAAAAGGTTACTAAAAAGTCCTTATTTTTCAGAGTGATGAAATGCACGTTTAAATGACATCGAATTCCACATTCCTAGATGATCCACTGTACCCACAACTTTTCCAGCGGACCTGCACTGCGTTATTCCCAAATTGAACACCAGATGGAAGCAGAGAAGCACACGTACTATGAAGCAGGTTTCAACAAATTTCAAAGGATTGAAATTATAGAACGTAACATTTCTTGCTCTCATTGCAGTTAATCTAGAATTCAGTAAAAAAAGGGTAACTGGAAAGTCCTTATATTTAGAAGTTATGAAATGCACTTCTAATTAACTGCCAAATAAGTCACTACTGCAGTCAGAAAATAATTTGAACTGAAAGGCACTACATACCAAAAGCTACAGGGAAACGTGTGGTCTTCAGTGCACACAGTAGGAAAAGACAGAAGCTTGTGCTTCAATGGCTCAGAACCCACACAAAGAACCTCGTGTAGTGAGTCCAATCCGGAGAAAGTAGCAGGAAGGAAATGTGCACGTACAGGTGTCTGGGAGGGTATACACTTAGAGTGGTAGCAGTTAATGTTCCTTGGGGTAGGATTTTCAATTAACTTCATCTTTCTATATAGTTTCAGTAAACTGCAATAAACAGATCCATTTTCATTTTAGGAAAAAAGTACCACTGAAAAATGTAGAATAGTTTTGTAGCATTATAATTATATATAGAATATTTGTAATGATTGAATTATAATAATCTAGACTGTTGTGGGGACACCAGAATCCTTTTCCTTACTCATCCAGCCGGGTCTCTTGACAGCCAGCAGGGAAAAAATTCTAACTGTTTAGACCAAAATGGCTCCTTTTCTTAGTTACACTTCTTCGTGTGCATTGCAGCAGTTCCGACAGAGGAAACTCCTAACCTTTTGGTCCCCAACAGTGATGTGAGCCTGGGTCTGCTATTTACAAGCTACATGCTTTTGGACATGAAAAAAGCCTCCCAGGGTCTTTGCTTTGTCACGTGTAACATTTCTTGTTTTTATAGCTTACAACATTTACCACTGAAGTACCTAGACTTCAGACTCGGCTTTGCCTCTTGAGAGCCTGTGAGGCTGGCCCTGGCAATGCTCAGCAAACTGGAACCAGAAGTTTTGCGCTCCCAAAGCTGGCACGCGGTCTACATGATGTGCTCATGAGAAGTGGTCCCACAGGAATGGCTCACTTACATAGAGACCTCACACTCATACCCCACAAAGAGTCTGAGCACCCTTCTCAGCTCTTCACAGACCAACTGCAGCTGCTCCCTGCTCCCACTCACTTCAAACACTCCCTCTATCCCACATCCAGCCACTGCTCACCTAATTTTCCATGGGCTGCCCTTACCCTGGACATTTCATTTCAACCTGACAGTTGGTTTGACACTAAGGGCAGGGAGAGTGTGGGCCTACAGACAGGATCCCTAACCCTAAACCTAACCATGACCCTAACCCTAACCTACCATTTACACAACACTTTCTTTGGATGAAGACTGCCCTTTTGAATGGCAGATGATGGTTCCATTCTTTTGCCCCACGATCTCCCCAGTTCCATGTTATTGTGAAGTGTCAACGGTTCATCTACCCTCACAATTTGTCTTTGAAACAGAAACAGAATTTCCTTATGTTTCTGAAGAAAATCCCACATGGAAATGCTGTCAAGAATGGTGGTTGGTTTTTTTTCCTGCTTCCCTAGTGTGGAACCCAAACACCAAAACAAGGACCATAACCATCCTGGTGCAAATAATTTTCCACAATTGATTTGGGTACTTTGAGTATGTGGTCCGTCTCCCACGTGGCCTCACGTGGTCTGTCCTCAGTGAACATCTGGACTTGATGGCTCTGCACTGCAACTGGTCTGTTTGCCCCTGGGGCATCTCTGCGTGAGAAACCTCCTGCACAAAATGCTGCAAACCACTCCCTACATGTTCGATCTGTCACAACACCTTCTCGTACACACCACAAATCTTTTCTTCTGTTTACTGGCATTTTCACCTTTCTCGAAATAACAAAGCCTAATGTACCAAAAATATTACTTATGATCATCCACCTTCAATATAAAAATGGCCACACAAACACTCAATAATTCTGATGACTTTTTAACTCACACTGATATGACATTTGTCATGATACAGTATAACAAAATAGTTTCGAATGAAGTTAAAGACAAGTACGAGAACCCAGAGCCATGTGATGGGGGTGGGGAGATAGGGGATGAAGGGAGGTGGTGGGGGCCAACTAAATTTTTGGTCAACCAGGTATAAGGCAGGCTTCACCCAGCATCACAGCATTGAGATCATGGAGAGTGTGTGTTTTGCTCTCACAGCACTTAAGCTAGAATTCACTGAAAGTGGGTGACTGGAAAGTTCTGTTGTCTGGTATGCATGAAACAGACACCTAAATAATCTCCAAAATGAACCACCGTTTGAGATACAAAATAACTTTAACTGAAATATGCTTAACATACTAAATGCCAAAACTCAAGAAAGGAATTTTCACCCAGAAATACACATGTTAGAAACAGAAACTGGAAATGTACCAGTTTTTGCATCCATATGAGGAAACTAAAATAGCAAAGGACATCCAGACAAAAGAGAAAAAGAGCCCCAAGACATGTCCCTAAGGCCACATACATAAAATGGTGACACTTTTATTATATTTATGTATTCTTATATTTTACACCATGATAGAGAATATTGAATAAACTTTACTTTTCCCATGTTTAAGGAAGCTGCAAGAGATGAATCAAATTACAAATGATTTTCAAGTCTGCCTGCAATTTGTCAAAGCCTGACTATTACGCTACAAAGCCAGTTTCAAGAAATGTCACATAAAACACATTCATTGCCCCTTTGCCCTTAACCTGAAACCAGTCATAAGGTAACGGGACAGTGCTGATATTTAGACGTTTTCTAATGAATTTGTAAATATCACTGCCGTCAAAAGCCACTGATATTGCACTGGAATCAACCACTTTTTCTGCAGACCTGAACTGAGGTGTCATTCCCAAAAATGACCACCAGACGGTAGCAGAGACTGGCAGTTGGAAACACTGTTATTACTGGCTTCACAAAAAGGTTCCTTTGCTTTTTACGGGTACAATGAACCTAAAATAGTAAACTCAATCCAGGCAAAGCTGAGGAAACAGGCCCATAAATATGTCTGTAGAGGCACATACATAAAATGAGGATGCTTGTGTTTTATTTTACTTTTTTTTTAACTCTTGGGGGAAATTTTTAAATAAATTTTTACTTCCGTGTTGTTGAAGAAAGCTGCAACAAAGCAAATTACAATTTTCAAGCACACCTGGAAATTGTAGAAACCCGACTCTATCACACTACACAGTCAGATCCAAGAAATGTCACATAAAGCACGCTTATTGCTCACCTGGCCGTTAATCTGGAAACCAGTGACAAGGTAAATGGACAGCCCTGACATTTAGATGTTTTCAGATGCACTTGTAAAAACCCCCTGCCATCAAAAGTCATTGGTATTCCACTGGAATCGACCACTTTTACTGCTGAGCTGTACTGAGACGTCATTCCCCAAAATTGCCACGAGATGGCAGCAGAGAACGACACTTGAACACATAGAACTACTGGTTTGGCGGAAAGGTTAGTCCACTTTTTAAAAAGTGCCATGACAGTGTCATGACAGGCACACTTTTCAATTTCCCTCAACAATGTGACTGAACAATGACTGGACAATGTAGTCACCGCTTTGTTACACTGCCCTCTACCACTTTTCAGGCAACTTCACCATTCCATCGTCCCACAACATTGTTCTCTTTCGGAGCAGAGAATTCTTCCAGGTGCCTTCTGCAGTCTTCCAGGGAATGGAAATGTCTCTCCATTAAGAGAAATTTGGAAAGACTGAACTAAATGGTCATGCACCGTCTGCATCTTCGGCTCACAAATTCTGAATGCTTTCCCACAGGCAACTTTCAGTTGCCCTGAGGGGAGCAGTATTTACTGGGAGTAACCTGCTGGCTTTCTGCAAGGAGCTCCTACTGCAGAACACCCTCGGGAATCCACCACATACACAACATCACCTCCTTTGGATGAAGACTGCCCTTTGGAAGGGCTGGTGGTGGTGGTTCCTTTCTTTCCCTCAACTCTTCTGTTCCACGTTATTCTAAGATATCAACAGTTCATCCCCCCTCAAAATGTGTCTTGAAAGTAGAATGTCTTCCTTAGGTTTCAGTGAAGAACCACCTGTGGAAATGCAGTCAAAAGGGGTCCCCCAGCACCCCACTTAACTGCTGTGGAACCCAATGTCAAAGTGATTAACGTCACTGTGCTGGTGCAAATACTTCTTGATACTTGATTTCAACCCTCTGAGTATGTAGCCCGTCTCCTGCATGCCATAACGTGGTCTGTCCTCAGTGAACGTCTCTCCTCCACGGCTCTCCACTGCACCTGGTCTACCAACTCGTGCAGCAACTGCACGCAAGAAATCTCCTACAGGAAACTTCGAGTTCCACTTCTGACATGTTCCATCACTCACGGCAACATCTCCATACACACCACAAACCTGTTGTTGCCTTGCAGTTGCACTTGTATGTTTCTTGAAGTGACAATGCCAAAGGGGCCGAAAATGTTGTTTATGTTCATGCATCTTCAGAGGGAAAGGGCCACACACACATTCACCACTTGTAATGAGATTTTTTATCTCCCAAAAACCTTAAGACACAGGGACTAAGGTAAGAGGGTCAACAAGCTCTTGCTAGGAGTACTACTGTCTAAAGCTGTGCTGAAACTCTCTTCCTAAACCCAGTTTTGGCAACTAAATCTCTCAGGAATAAATGAGATGACAATTCTAAGTAATTTCCCAGTCTTCCCTTTACCAACAGCCATTTTAAAATCAATTGCCAAATGCAAAATGTTGGCTTTCTTCATTACCGCCTCTGTAACTTTACATGGAAGCTTTATATCAACAAGCTAAGTTGGTACATTGCTCCATATTTCACTGAGATAATCATTCAGTTTTGAGAATAAGTTACTTCAGGTAAACTATTAAATCTTAAGTAAATGGTTACAAACATGTACTCCCCAAATTCACCTCTTATTAAACACCTGACTCTTTGCTTACATGGTGGAGAAACAATCCTTCCTCTAACCTCAGCCCTCTAATCTTTGGGCTGGTCTAATAATCCAACAGATATGACACAGTTTACCAAATGAAACAACCAAATTTGAGACGTGCGTAGGCATGGGAACCTCACTCACATGACAGAGTCAGGAACCCCACATGCAGAAGAGCATCAGGGATAGAATGGAAACGTGGACACACAAAATGTACTGGATCTGTGACCGTGTGAGGTGCCATGGGGCTTCAAATGACCTTGGCACCTCACAGGGTCATAGGGCTTCAAAGTCACCTTGCAAAATGATAAGAGCAGATGCTATGAAAAAGGTGCTATTCCCAAGATGTCCACAAGGCGGAGACAAAAAAGAGCATTTCTTGCGGGCCTCAACTCAGATGCTATTCCAAAGGTGCACACTG
>PVKU01016773.1:0-13504 GCA_004027475.1 Anoura caudifer | reverse complement strand
GAAGGAAGGAAATAGGAAGGAAATAGGAAGAAAGAAAGAAAGAAAGAAAGAAAGAAAGAAAGAAAGAAAGAAAGAAAGAAAGAAAGAGAAAGAAAGAAAGAAAGAAAAAAGAAAAAAAAGAAAAAACACAGGAAGTATCTGGAGTACTAAACATTTGTTAATGCTTTTAAAACTCTACAAAGGAAAAAGAATTCCTCCACACCAACACCCATTTGCTTTTAACTAGAGCCCCCCCCCCCCCAAGAAAAAGCCCACAGTGGCAGGCATCTGCTGGTTGCCTTCTCCCACTTTCTGTCCATGAGATCTAGGTGGTGTCAGCTTCATACAGATTCAGGTGAGCATGTGGCTTCAGCCTGACAAATCAGAGAACTGCATCATCCATTGCACAGGAGGGGCACATGGCTCATTCCTGACCACTGAGAGGCATGAACTTCTGTTTGAAGTGTTGTAGAAACTTCCTCTTGCGTTGGACTTGAAGTTGTGAGGCTGTGTGTTTGTGAAGCCCCAAAATCTAGATTTCCTGGCAGCCAAGGGAAAATCTGTGTGAACTGAATCCAGTCCAGAGGAATGGCTATCACTTTGGTGACACCTGACACTAGAGCTGCTGCTGCACCCTGTAGTTAACTGAATCAATGCATTTCCTTGTTTAAATTTTGTTCAGCCTTGTTGAAGCAGCATTGCGTCGGGTTTTCCATCACTGGCAACCGAAGAGTCCTTGCTGATGAAATGCGTCAGCAGAGCCAAGTGTAAAGGAACCCATCTGGCAGTCAGTCATGAGCTCTCTATTCCCATTTCAATCTAACAACTGATTCACTGGGGGATCTTGGGCGAGTGTTTTTTAACTGGTCCTCTGAGAGTTTCAAAACATGCCTGTGTAGTTGCTTGGGCTTTCCCTAGGGATATGCTACATTCAAGTCCTTTGTTGTGGTAGCAAAGGATTCCCTCCCATCCTCTGAAGGTACTTAAGCAGAATAAACCCTGAAATCCTGTCTTCAGCTTCACTGCTTTTACACCGGAGACAAGTCTATATCACTGCTTTGACAGGAGTTTCATGAAAGACTACAAATCTGTTCCAGTCACTTAAATGACTGAGTAAAAGAGAAACTATATGGAAGTTACAATTCTAACTCTAATGGAAAAAAGAAATATGGAAATACATATATTAAAGTGGAGGAATTTATCCTGTTCAATACCTGCTGACTACTATCTCCACCACAACTCGAATTCTCCTCTGCCACACCTCTTCCAAAAAATCAACACTCCCACCCCCTCACCTTCTTTCTTAATAATATTATTTGCAAATCACTTTATGGTTTATACAATATCTCCATTTGTATCTTGTGGTTTTTTTTTACATGACCCTTACAATAACTCTAAGAGTAATGCATTATTAAGCATGAGTTCAAAGAGGCTGATAGGAAACAGTAGGTTGCAAAGTCAAGTCTTCCGACTGCAAATCAGGGCCACGCTCTGTCCAGCAGTGTTTCCTCCCAACACTCTGCTTCCCTATGAAAAGAGCCCAGCATTATTGCTCATTCTAGACAAGATTAATTCTTTCCCACCTCTGCCACTCAATCCCACTCCACCATGGGCCAACGAGGAACAGACGGGAGGATCTGACTAAATGAAATGTTCCTTATTTACAAATACATCACTTATTCCTCCAGCCAGGAGCTGTTGGAGTATACAGGTTGGAGGGGATCAGAGCAAAGCATTGGTCTTGGACTATCAAACGGTGGAAGGCTTCTTTGCAATGAAGTTTGAGTGAGCTACTTGGATCAAGTTCAGAAACAGCAAGGCCAAGTTTTCTAGCCACCCATCATCTCAGGAGCTCATGTGATCTCCAAATTGCTAACAACGGGAAAGAAGGCTATAGCCATGAATTAAAACATAATGTATAAACTCACCCTCCTTTTGGAAAAAGAGTACCTAGTTGATGGGCTGTAGTAAGGCATCGGGGACCATGGGAAAATGCCTGACCAGGAGTCAAGAGGCTGGAGCGGCAGCCCAGTCCTCCTAACTAAAGCGTGTTGGGTGGATCTCGTCACTCCCCTGTGCTGTAGCTGCCTCAACTGCGTAACCAAAAAAGGCGGTGGTGAATGAGATGGTCTCTCAGAGCTCCCAACCTTAGTATTCCACACTGCATTAACAGGGACTATGGAAAGACCCTCCCTAATTCATTCAGCTTTAACAGCAAACTAATGTAGACCTGACAAACCACAGTTAATTCCCATGAGTAGTATAACATTTAACTTATATGGAGAAGTGCTGATGTCCTTCTCATTAAGCCTTGCTGAGACAAGACAATTAATAGGCTCTGACAGTAACATATGTAAAACTTTAAGTGCTTAGAAACTTTAAAAAGGGCCCAAAATTATGTCCTGCACCTTATAGCCTCTGTATCCAGGTAACCCTTAACACTGAGATTTAAACTATATACCATTCCCAACTATGATGACTTGACTTATGATTTTCTGATTTCATGATGGTTTGAATATGATATGCACACAACCATTATTTTTTTTTAATTTCAGTACAGTATTCAATTTATTCAACACTTTATTAGCAAATATGTGTTAGATGACTTTCCCCAACTGTTAGTGTTCTGAGCATGTTGAAAGCTGGGCTAAGATGTGGTGTTTGGTAGGTTAGGTATGTATTAAATCCATTTTTGACTTAAAATATTTCCAACTTACAATGGGTATGTCCAGACATAGCACCATGGTAAATCAAGGAGCATCTGTAAAATCCAGCTAAAAGGTAAGATTTCAAAGAAAGCTGCTCCTTCTCTTGTTTCTTCACTGATTTTAAGACAAATTAAGAGAAGTACAAAGCACGAGATTAAGGTGGGAGGGGCCAAGATGCCTCTTCCTCCCGCCCAGGTCCAGGCAGGGCAGCTTCTAAAGCAGTTGAGAAGCCTGGGTTAGGCACAGAAGGACCTGGTCAGAGGGGCCCCATTCCCCTCCTCAGCTGGCAGGTCACTCCCCTTCTCTTCCCACCATCACGAGTCCCCTTCCCCAGAGTCCCCTCCCCCCTTCCCCCAGGTTTCTAAGCATTGCCAAACTGGTTGTTAAAAGGCTCAGCAAACAGCCTAATTCCATAGCTAGCCCCCTCCCAGCTATGCACACAAAGGGACAGACATAAAAGGGTACTGTGTTCATTTTTCAAAGTTCACAAGAGACACCACCAAACCCCAAGGTCCTAGCGTGCGCTTTCTTCAGTCATCGCTGTCAGGCTTTGTGCACGGTAGTCACAGATCTAGTCTGTATGTTGCCAATCATTTGATAATTGTTAAGATTTGCTTGATGACATAGTTTGAGGCCACTTTTTATAAATTTCTATGTATGTTTGAAAATAATGTGCTACGCAGTTCTGAGATGTGGTGATCTTTACATGTCTATCAGCTCAAACTTGTCAACTGTATCATTCGAATCTCGTGTGTGGTAATTCTCTTTTTCCCACTTTGTCAAGAACTGAGAAGTATATTACAATCTCGCTGGGAATGTTTCTCATTGTAGTGCTGTCAGTTTTTGTTGACTGTACAATGAGGCCATGTTATTGGATCCATATGAGTTTTTTATATTTCTGAATTGCAACTCTCTAACCAATAAGACCCTCGTCTCTAGAAACTTTGGGGAGGGCATTTACAGCCTATTTTGTCTCATGTCAATATTGCCAGCTTCCTTTTGTTTTTTCACCACCTATTTATTTCTATTATTTCACTTTTAACCTTTCTGTATCCTTATAGTTTAGACGTGTCTTCTACAAATAGCATTTGTCTAAATTTTCATTTTTCATCCACTCTAACAGTCTTTGGTACCTGTAGATGTGTTATAATTACTGATAAGTATGGGTTTGTTTTTATACCTTATTTTGTGCTTGCTGTCTGACTTGCCTACTTTATACTTCTTTCCTCAGCTTCCTTTACTTCAAGACTTATTACTTTTCTCATTTCAGTTTTCCCCATTAGCTAGGAAGGTATTCATTCTTTTAATAAATTTTAGTGACTACCTTACAAATTTTAATATGCATGTTTCACTTATGAAAGTCTAAATTTAATCAATACTTTTAACTTCCTCCTGAACTACCCCAAAACTTTAGAAGATATTAATCAACTCCTTGTGCTTCTCCAACTGTGTCATTTATTTTATCTGGTTCTCACTGAAAACATCATTATGATTATTTTATACAGTCAATATATGCTTTAACTTACAAATTTTCCCTTTCTTTGCTCTTCATTACTTCCTGTTTCTGAGACCTCTGCCTAGGAATAATTTTCTTCCTCCTGAAGTACAACTGCCTCTTGAGCAAGGTGGGAATTAGGGATGCTGACCCCCATGTAGTCAAAAATCCACTTAAACCTTCGCATCCACAAATTCAACAAACTGCACATTGAAATGGCAATTGGGAATGCAAAATTACTGTTTTCCATCCAGGGTTGGTTGAATCCTCAGAGGCAAAATCCACAGTTAGGATGGGCTGACTGCATTTATTGAAAAAAAAAAATCCACATGTAGGTGGACCTGCACAGTTCAAACAGATTTTATTGAAGGGTCCACCGGATACCTCTTTAGTGAGGATCTGCTAGAACCAACTCTCTAGATTTTTGTAAGTCTGAAAGAGTCTTTATGTTGTCCTTGTTTTTTAAAGATTTTTTAAATGACTCTGGCTATTGGGGCTCAATGGATTGAGTGCTGGCCTGCAAACCAAAAGGTCATTGGTTCGATTCTTGCCCAGGGCACATGCATGGGTTGCAGGCCAAACTTCAAGTTGGGGGCATGTAAGAGGCAACTGACTGATATTTCTCTCCCTCTCTTTCTCCCTCCCTTCCCCTCTCTCTAAAAAGTAAATAAATAAAATCTTTATAAAAAAGATTTTTAAAATGAAAATAGAATACTGGACTAACAGTTGATTTCTGACAGTTCATGAAAGATACCGTGTTTTTCGGACTATAAGATGCACTCCCCCCTCCAAATTTGGGAGGAAGAGGGGTGCATCTTACAGCTCAAATGTAGCTTACCTGGCTTGCTGTGGGGGGTGGTGACAGCCTATGTTATTTATGTTATCAAATATTTTACCACATTTTTTGCTTCAGAAATGTTTTTCCTATTTTCCTCCTCTAAAACCTAGGTGCATCTTACAGTGTGAGAAATTCAGTAATATTTACTGTCTTCTGGTTTCTACTGTCACACTATCAGCCTAGTTTGCCATGTCCTTGAGGACAAGCTGCCTCTTCTCTCTGGCCTCACAGAGGAGCTTCTCTTTATCTTTTGTGTTCTGCAATTTAATAATAGTATGTCTACGTGCGGATTCCTTTTCACTGATCCTGATTGGGATTCATATGATTTCATGAATATATAAAGTGATGCTTTTTATTATGGATCCTTGAAAATTCTCTGACATTCTTTCTCTAAATGTTGCCTCTTCCCATTTTCTCTCTTCTCATTCTGAAACTATAATTAAACTTATGTTGAATCTGAATTCTCTGTCTTCCACATGGGTTAATTTTTCCCTTTTTCTTAAAGTTTTATTTTATTCTCATTCGAGAGAGAGAGGGGGGAAGAGAGAGAGAGAAACATCAATGTGAGAGAGAAGCACCAATCGGCCACATCCCGCATGCGCCCCCACCAGGGATCAAGCCCACAACCCAGGCATGTGTCCTGGCCAGGATCGAACTGGCAGCCTATTGGTTACAGGACTGTGGTCCAACCAACTGAGCCACAGCGGCCAGAGCTGATTAACCTTTCTTTTGAATTTCTCACTGTTTTGCCTCTTTGCATTGCCATCTGAAAATTTTCTTCAGAGCTATCATTCAGTTGACTATTTCCTGTTCTACTTTGACAACTCTATTACATACATCCATTGAGTCATTATTTTCAATTATTATATTTTTAGTGTCAAGTTCTATTTAGTTCTTTTTCATATCAGCTTAGTTAGTCATTATAGTTTCTTGTTCTCAGCTCATATCTTGCTTAGTAATTTTTTTTTTCCTGAGATGCTCATTTTCCTTCTAATTTTATCAGTGAGGATTTTTCAATGTCAGGCATAAAAAGAGACTTCTCCAAAAGAGAGAAAAAAAAATGTTTCTACTCTGTACCAGGGACATTTCCAATGTAGAAATTCTTTAAGTCGCTTTTTTCATCTTGAGGTTTTCTGTCCACTTGGTTATGATGATTCCAGACTGGTATTAAAGCTGGTTTAGATCAGAGATTCTCAGGACTAAATATTAGGCATCTGCTCAGTAGCTAGGTTTTTTTATTTGATTGTTTTTAAGATCTTATTTATTTATTTTTAGAGATAGAGGAAGGGGGAGAGAGAGGGAGAAAAACAATAATTCACTGCCTCTCACATGCCCCCAACTGGGTATCTGGCCCCCAGCCCAGGCACATGCCCTAACTGGGAATCAAACCAGCGACCTTCTAGTTCTCAGGCTGGCACTCAGTTCACTGAGCCACACCAACCAGGGCAGTAGCTAGGTTCTTGATAAGTGATTTTTCTTGTAGTCTTCTAGGACTGGAAAGAGTAAATTATATTTTTAGCTTTGTTTTTATTCTAATTCACCCTTACACTGAGGAAAAAACCTTTTGAAGTCCCAGCTTAACAACTGAAGGATATACACCCTCTCAGATGTCTTACCTTGTCTCTCCTGTACCCCTAGGCCATAAAAAACAGAAGTTCAAGTTAAACTGGTTTGGCAATTCTCCTCCAGGCAAATGCCAGCTTCACCGCTCAGTAGACCTCTCTTCGCTCAGTAGACCTCTCTTCACTTAGCTTTTAGCTTAAATATTCATTACTTTCTTACTGATTCATTGCATTTAAGAAAATGCTCTTTCTCTTGCATCCGGCATTTTTAAATTGTTTCAGCAGGAGTGTTGGTAAACTACATTGCTGCACACAGAATTCAACCCTGGGACTTGACATTCAAAGCCACAGAGCCTGTGCAGTTTGACAGCCACAGCAGGACCTGTTCAAGCCCAAAACACATTAGTTCAGTGCCTGCCACTTTGAAATAACTGCTGATATTTTTTAGCACATCTTATGTGCCAGGTTTTGTGGTAAACATTTTACATGTCTTATTTTACTTAACCCTTACCACAGTCCCAAGGGCGAGGTCTAGTTGTTATCCACGTTTTACAAACAGAGCAACTGAAACACAGAGAGGTTAAATAACTACCTAAGGTCCACAACTATCACATAACAGTAATGGTATTTAAACAAACAAACAAAAAATGTTAACTCCAAAGGTGGCCCTCAAGATCTCTGTATTTTGCTTCCTAATAAATAATGAACGTAAGAACAAGACAGTATGAAAGAGAGCGAGAGCAAGGATGCTGCCAAGGTAGCGCAGTCGGTAACGGAATCCAGGCTTCCCCACTTACAGCCCACTGCACCTTCCTACACTGTGGCAAGATTAGCATATTTCCATCACTTTCCATATATTCTTTCTTTTTAAAAGTGGGTACACAGTGCAGACTGGATTGAAAAAACAACACCCAAAGGGATGACTAGTAATTAGATTTCAACCCTCAGCCGCCATCAATCTTGAAATCTAGCCTTTGATTACATTTGAAGATTCTTTTTCCTGATGATACCCTAACAGCAGGCTTTTTTAATAATTCTAATTTCATCTACATATGTAGTTCAAAAAAAAGTCCTTAATTGTCTCTAAACCAGTGATTTCTAAGCTTTTTACACTTGATCTCAGCCCAAAAGGCCCAGAAGTGATTTCTAAGCTTTTTAAATATTGGAAATGGAACCTAGGATAGCTCTGTACCCAATTCCTTCATAAATAAGAAAATTCAGTCTCAGAAAACGCACTTCCCAGAGAAGGGCACATTTCCACAATTAAACCTCTAGTCAACACCTTCTCTCCTTCCCCGCTTTACAGCAGGGTAAGTAGGGAAAGTGAAATGTCGAAACTTGACAGGAAGTGTGAAAGGTGACTAAATGCAGAGCTTTAAAGAAAAGTAAGTGTACCGACTCTGTTCTTCTGCCAGGCAGTGCCAAAAGCCTATTCATTTGCTTCTTCAAACTAAATCTTTTTGTTTTATTTATTTTTTACTAATTGATTTTAGAGAAAAAGGAAGGGAGAGCGAGAAGCATGAATTTGTT
This sequence comes from Anoura caudifer, assembly GCA_004027475.1. Lineage (NCBI taxonomy): Eukaryota > Metazoa > Chordata > Mammalia > Chiroptera > Phyllostomidae > Anoura > Anoura caudifer. Next base: position 5,392 of record PVKU01016773.1, on the reverse strand, counting down.
GTTTCACTTATTTCTGCATTCATTGGTTGCTTCCTGTACATGCTATGACCTGAGATCGAACCCACAACCTTGGTGTATCAGGACTATGCTCTAACCAACTGAGTGAACTAGCCAGGTCCAAACTTGATCTTTTAATCTATACTGAAAAGAATAGATTCTACTCTGAGGCTCTGCTCAAAATGGAAATTTGTAAAGTCACCATTAGTGAATAAGAGAAATGCAAATTTCATCTGCACCAAGATGCTAATTTTTTACCTGCCAAATTAGCAAAAAACAAAAAGTTTGTTGACAAATGGTGTGGAAAAATTGTCAGTATAATATATTTCTGATTAGGAGTATAACTTTTACGAAGTCTACATAGACCAATTTGGCACTATTTATCAAAGGTACAAGTGTGAATACCTTTAACTTAGCAATCCCACTCCCAGAAACATGTCCTTTACTGTCCTTGAACATGTGCAAAGTGGTGTGTTTGTAGGGTCATTCACTATACTGTTGTTTTCAAAAGAGCAGGAGCAATTTAATTGTCCATTACTCTGGTTAAACTTCAGTATATCCACAGAGAGGAAAATATGTAGCCATTAAAAAAAATGAAAGAACCCAAAAGAGACAACATAATAGTTAAGGAGAAAACAAAGTTGAAAGACTGGGTCTATTCAACTTTAAGACTTACTCTAAAGCTACAGTAATCAACAGAATGTGCTATTGGAGGAAGAACAAACAAATAGATCATTGCAACAGAATGGAGAGCCCAAAAATGGACCCGCATAAATGGAATCAACTGATCTCTGACAAAGGAGCAAAGGCAACACCATGGAGCAAAAACAGTCTTTTCAACACATGATGCTGGGACAACTGGACACCCACATGCAAAAAGATGAATCTAGACACAGACCTTATGCCCTTCACAAAAATTTCACTCAGAATGAATCACAGATCCTAATGTATAACGTGAAACTATAAAACTCCTAGAAATTAACATACTAGCTAACCTAAATGACCTTGAGGATGGCAGTGATCCCGCAGATACACCACCAAGGAAGGGCACTATCCATGAAAGGAAGGCTCGATACACTGGACTTCATTAAAATTTAAACCTGGTCATGGCCTGCATCACTTTGACGAGACCATCAACAGGTACAAGCAGTCCTGGGATGTGTCCGCCCTCAACAGTGGCAGGAAGAACCTAGAGAAGGAGCACAAGGTCCTGACCAACAAGAGTGCACTGCCGCAGTCCAGGCTGAAGACTGAGGGCTCGGACCTGCGAGACAAAGTGAGCAAATTGAGGAAGCGGGATGCCCAGGCCAAGGCGCTGGTGCTACAGTCAGTGATGGAACCTGAGCAGCTGGTGGTTGGCAAGCTCCAGAAAGACACCTACATCGAGAACCAAAAAGTCCCCTCGGAAGAGTGACAGGAGCTGGTCACGAAGACTGGCTACATCCTAGGTGCTCTGCTGTCCCGGAGTTGTCCTCAGGATGGCCCCACAGTGGTGTATTTTCAGAAGGTGGAATGGAGGCGTCAGGGACTGAGGGGCTGGGGGGAATAAACATCGAGGCCAGTGAATGCTGCTATCTGTATTTTTGCAAAAGGCCTTCAAGGAACAGAAGCCAGGCCTGTCTCAGGCAACACAAGAAGCTTGTTTTTGTCTGTAAAATGTTCCTTTAAAAAAAAAAACTTAAATTCTATTAAAAAATATCTTTGTGTTTTGAACAAAGAAATTTTCAATGTTTGGTTGCATTTGTTTTGTTCTGAAGCTCAGGATATTCTTTCAAGCCTGTAGCCCCTTGCTTTCTTCCCTGTAATTACTGGTGTTTGGGTATTTTGCAAGTATGTGTATTCTGTGTTTTTTATTATTTTTTAAATATTTTATTTATTTATTTTTAGAACTGGGGGGGTGGGGAGAAAGAGAGGGAGAGAAACATCACTTTGCTGCCTCTTGCACACCCCCAGCTGGGGACCTGGCCCACAACCCAGGGCATGTACCCTGACTGGGAACCGACCAGCAACCTTTTGGTTCACAGGCCAATGCTCAATCCACTGAGCCACACCAGCCAGGGCTAAAAATAAATAAATATTTTTCAAAACATATATGATAAAGGAATGCTGCTCAAAAATATACACAGAACTAAGATGTCTCGCATCGCGTGTCATCAGGAAATGGAAATAAAACGAGATACCACTACACACCTATTAGAATGGCTGAAATTCAGAACACTGACAACACAAAATGGGAAGCAACAGGTCCTCTCACCCATTGCTGGTGGGACAGTAAAATGGTAAACACTTTGGAAGACAACTTGGCAGTTTCTTTCAAAACCAAACATACTCTTACCATACAACCCAGCAACGGTGCTACTTAATATTTACCAGATAAGTTGAAAACCTAAGTTCACCCAAAACCCGCACATGAGTGTGTACAGCAGCTATGTTCATAAAAGTCAAAACCTGGAAGCAATCACGATGTCCTTCGGTAGGTGAATGGATAAATGAACTGTGGTCTGTCCACACAATGGAATATCATTCAATGTTAAAAAAAAATGAGCTACCAAGCCGTGAGAAGACATGGCGGAATCTTAAATGCATATTACTAAATGAGAAAGTCAATGTGAAAAAGCTACCTACTATGTGATCCCAACTGTATGACATTCTGGAAAAGGCAAAACTATGGAGACATAGAAGAGGTCAGTAGTTGCCAGGAGTTAAAGGGTGGGTAGGGATGAATGGCAGAGCACAGGACTTTTAGGGCAGTGAAAAATACCCTGTATGACATCATAATGATGGGTACAGTTCATTATACATTTGTCCAATCCCATTAAACGTACAAAACCAAAACTGAAACCTACTATAAACTATGGACTTTGGGTGATTAGGTGTCAGCATAGGCCCATGAGGTGTAACAAATGGTAACTATCTAACCATTTGTAACAAATTGTAACTCTGGCGGTGGGATACAGATAACCCGGAGGCACTGCACGTATGGGGGCAGGGAATAGACGGGAAATCTCTGTGCTCCCCCCTCAATTTTGCTGTGAACCTAAAACTGCTTTCTTTAAAAAGTTTTTTTAAAAGAAGAATTAATAAGTTCTATATGCTGATATGAAATCATATGCAAGATAAATTGTTTCAAGAAAAAATACAGAATCATGTGAATGATGTGCCAGCATTTGTTTTTTAGAAGGAGGAAAAAACTATCTATATGTACTTCCTGGTCTACAGTATCTTTTCAAAAAATATGTAAGGAATGAACAACAAACACTGTTGGGCTCTAGAGAAAGAACTGATGGCTGAGGACAAAGGTGTGAGAAAGAATATTCACTAAATGCCCTTTTAAGCATGAGACTATATGATCTATTCAGCTATTTTTTCTAACAAAAAATAACAGCAATAAGGACAATTTTGGGAGGAAAATAGATGTTTTTCTATTTAATGGATCTAATTTGAGATGAGAAATTTTCAAGGTTGTACTGAGAACTGGTCCTGACTTGAGTTTTTGCTTTTGACTGAAACTTGGATGTTAAATAATAGATTTCACTTTTCTCTTTTGATGAGTGAAAAAGAAACTGGTAGACAGTTTGTATTTACTCTCTTCTGAGACTGTATTTTAATGACTTACCCAGTAAACAGAAAAATACTTTCGATTCAAAACCTATTTAAAACAAGAAAAGCTGTGTTTTAGAATAAACACATTTGTATACAAGCTTTAGATTTTCTGGTTTTTTTTTCAATTTGAAGAGAAAAAAATTCCTCTGACGTTCCCATTCAGACACTGCCCAGGAAAATAAAAGCATAACCACATTACAGGGATTTCTCTCTAAGGGGGAGAGAAGAGAATGGGGGGCAGGGGTGGGGTTCGTTCTAGCCTCACTCCTATAAGCAAACCCATCACATAAGTTTAGTAACTCAGGAGAGGATCTGATTCCTATTGGCCCACTAAGTCTGGCTGCAGCCAATAACTGATGCTTTATGAGAGGGGGGAAAAAAACTATGAAAAAAAAAAAGCTTTCACAGCCCTATTACCAAAATCCAGAATAGCTTAAAGAACACTGCTTTTAAAAATTACCAAATGTCAAAAAAAAAATCACTAAATGTGATTTTTTTGGTGAGACTTAAAAAGATAGTAAGGAGAATTGCTTTTCTTTTATGTCAAATTTCTTCCCAGTATTCTATTTCTACCACTTAGGTGCCAAGAAATGGTTATTTATTTATTATTGAAACCCAAGTATTATTTATTTTAACTTTATTTATTAAGTTGAAGCTTCAAAATTGAAAAGGCACAAAAGCACATGCAATAAATAGTTTACCTCAAGTACCTGTCTCCCCACAACCAACTCTGTTAGTTTCTTGTGTATCCTTCCAAAGGTACCCTATATGTATAAAGAAACCCTCCGTTTTCTCCTTTATACAAATGGTTGTATAGAATCAACAGTCTTCAAATTTAAATGAAAATCAAAGGGTCTTTATATAATTCTAACTTCTTATATGAACACCTTACTCTCTTCAATAAAGAAATTTGTTTTTAAAAAATAAATTTATTTTCGGACTTCTGGCCAAGATGGAGGCGTAGGCAGATGCACTGTGCCTCTTCTCACAACCAAAATTAGGGACAACAAAGATTTAGAAACAAGAAAACAACAGAACTCAGAAAATCAAACTGTTTGGAAGTCCAACAACGATTCATCCAGACCGGTAAGAGGGGCGGAGTCGCGGCAGGAAAAAGCAGAGGTGCAGACCGGGCACGCAGGCAGCAGCGGCTGGCAGCCCCCAGGTGCACAGGCAGTGGCTAGTGGACCCCTGGCACTGGGCGGCAACTGTGCAGAACCAGTGAGGCTGCACAAGGCAGCTGGCTGACCGGGTGGTCCCACATTCACACGCAGATAATCCAGGCAAAGGGGAAGCGGTGAAAGGAACTGGAATCTGAGAGAGAATAAAGCAACCGCCATTATCTCCTCTCAGACCCCGCCCCCACATACAGCGTCACTTCCCAGCGACTGGGCTGTCCCGCCCTGGGGAACACCTGAGGCTCCACCCCTCACTACGTAACAGCCGCGACTAGACAAAACAAACAAACAAACAAACAAACAAAACCAGAAATGAAAATGGCTCAAACCGGAGAACAAATCAAAGCCCCAGAGCCAATTTATCTAAGCGATAAAGAGATTGCCAACCTATCAGATGCACAATTCACAACCCTGATGATCAGGATGCTTACAGAATTGGTTGATTTTGCTCACAAATTAGATGAAAAAATGAAGGCTACAATAAGTGAAATGAAGAAAGCTGCATGGGGAACCAACAGAGATGGGAGGAAAACTGGGACTCAAATCAATGGAGTGGACCAGAAGGAAGAAAGAAACAACCAAACAAAAAACGAGGAAGAAACAAGAATTCAAAA